>VZRU01020704.1:51588-85077 GCA_013398155.1 Pedionomus torquatus
AGGGCCACGGGGCTACTACAGAGCCACAGGGCTAAAGGGCCACAGTGTGGCCACAGGGCTACTACAGGGCTACAGGCCCCCATGGCTGCAGCCCCCAGGCTGTACCAGGCCCACCGCTCGTGCTGGCCAGCCCAGGGCTCCTCGCTGGTCGCACTCATGCCCACATCGGGACCCTCCGTGGCAGCGGCCATTCACTGGCATGACGGGTGTCTCTGTCCCACCATCTCTGCCCGGCTGTATGTTAAAAGTGTGGCTGTTGCTGGGATTACTTCAAGTATCAAAATAACGCCTTTGTTTTATTTTCAAGGGAAAGTAAGAATTTTACCTGGCTTCATTAAAAAGCAAGCCTGAAGGCAGAGATGGCTGGCTGTATGTGCAAATTTAGAAAGCAGCTATATACGCTCAGATGGATTCCCTTTAACCACCGGTACTGACAGAGAGTGTTTAACATTATTATCTGATAGAACTGCATCAGTAGAGAAGTGCATTAATTTTCACAGTACTACCTCATTCCCGTTTCAGAATTTGTTTTCAATCTCAAGGTTGCTAGGGAAGTTTTTCTATTATTTTTTTACTAACTTATCTTGAAGTGAGGTGCAACATCCTGTTTGAGACATAGATGATAAACTGAGCAAAGTCCTTCATTTGTATCCAGGAAAGTAAAAAGAATCAGCTTATCTTCTCTGCTGGCATTAGAAATCATAGCTCTGCTTTTTGATATTACACTGTCACAATCCACAGGGTTTTTCATCCCATCTCTTCAAAATGAAAGGTTATTTCCATGTTTGACACCCAGCTCTGGTGAGCTGCCAACACCTGAGTTTGGCTTTAGATACAAAATTCCCACAGATCCATCAGGCTGTGTGAGAAACGTGTAGCCCCAGAGGCAGTTTATCCCATGATTATATCCCCAATTATCTGCAGGAACTAAACTCAGTTGTGGCTTCGGAGCTTCTGCTGGGCTTTGTTGGAGATCAGAGGGGGAAAACAAGCTGCTGGCAGAGCACGGTGGCAAAGTCTTGTTAAAGTCTGTAAGACTTTTCATTAAACAGGGTAGTTAGCTTTCTCCCCAGTCCTTATTTAATGTGATCTGAGCAAAGTGTGGCTGGCTGTGCGGGCAGCGTTGTGCGCCCCAGCGGGGAGATGCAATTAGCGGGGAGGACGTTTCCGTAAGAGATCCGTGACGGGTGCGAGTGTCGGTCCTTTTGTCAGCCCCGCTCACTGCGGGAGCCCGACCTTCTCTCTGCAGCGCTCTTCCTTTTCTCTCTCCGCTCCAAACTCCTCAGCACTGAAATCAATACCAAATGTTGACTTTGTCTGAACGGCAACATTGCCCCAAAGAAAAGCCAAAGTTAAATCAGAAAAAATGTTACAACTTCAAAACTGATAGTGCTTAAACAGTTGTTGCCTTTCATTTACAGTTCATAGGCCAGATGCTTATTCCTATTTCATCGGCACCATGTAATATTATTAATGACTGATACCTGCAATTAAGTCTTTAAACAGCACTAAAACACTAATCTACTTCAAAACATTTTTCAATCAAAAATCTGTTTAATCAAGCGCGTATATTGATTCATATTGGAATAAATTTCTTCCAGAAAATTATCCGTATTTCAGGTATTTTGCACATCTCGCAGCCTTTATTCTGCGTTCACAAATTCTGAGTCAGAGGCTCAGCGGTGCATCAGTTATGAGTGCTGCTGTGCGACGTTCAAAATCCCAAACGAGATCAGTCTGAAAACCTGATGTTATAAATGAAGCCGACACCCAATCTTGCTCCAAACCGTTACTTCTATAATTAAAATGTCGTATTTATTTAGCTTATAGACAGCCGCTTGAGCCGCTGCCTGCTGTCGTGGCATGGGAGCACCCAGTGAGCCCCTTGTGTGCAGGGCCCTGGCAGCACCCCTGATCGCCTGCTGTTAGAGGAGCCTCAGCCAAGAAGTGAAGGTACTGAGTAGGGAGGTGGTGCTGTTTTACCCCAAACCAGGACACGGGTGAAAACTCCTGCTCTTCCAAAAAATAAGTCCCACCGAATAAGGACTTTTTTTTTTCCAAAGAACTGACACTGCAACTATTTGAAAAGGGAGTTGGTGTTTAATCAAGGGGTGGTGCTGGGGATCCAGCACCGGGCAGAGCTCTGAAACAATACCATCACTTCATTGCCTTTCCTTTGAAAATAAAAGCTGAAATGCACATGCAGCATAATGGGAGTTAAGATGACACCACTAAATACACATCAGGGATTGTCAACACATCCAAACAGGACTTTCCTAGAAAGACGTCAAGGCCCCTTAACAGGCAAATGTTTTTCAGTCACTTTGCTTTATCTGCCAGTAATTTGACTGTCTCACCAGAGCAGAGGCATTTAGTTGCTTTCTGGATGGATCAATAGGAAGAAATTAAAATAAGATGCACCTAATTGGATTAGATATTAGGAAGAAATTCTTTCCTGTGAGGGTGGTGAGACCCTGGAAGAGGTTGCCCAGAGAAGCTGTGGCTGCCCCATCCCTGGAGGGGTTCAAGGCCAGGCTGGATGGGGCTTGGAGCAACCTGGTGTGGTGGGAGGTGTCCCTGCCCAGGGCAGGGGGCTGGAACTGGATGATCTTTCAGGTCCCTTCCAACTCTAACCATTCTGTGATTCTAATAGAAAGATGCAATAAGCAGAACCCTTTAAGTAACTATTCACAACAGAAACAAAAAGACTGATCATCTTAAAGTAACGGTTAATAGAGATTAGCATCCCATTGGTTGGGTCAGCACAAACGTTAAACGAGTCTATTCATGAAACTTGCTCGAATGGTTAATTTTGCTATGAGGTGTAATTTACGACTCCTGCTCTCTTCACAACTAAGGGACTGAAATATGATTGCAAAGGGCTAACGTTCAGAGCTCTGGCGTGTCCCCACCACTCTAATGTACCTGAGGCTGTCACCAGGAGCTCCTCTGAAAAGGCAGGACCACTGGTCACACCACCTTGCTCTCTGTACCAAGACAAAACACAGAAGATGTATTTCATATTGAACGTAATGCATATGATGAAATGTCCTGTAGAACAGTGCTGAAGCTCTACCACAGTGGTCCACAGAGAGGTGACCACTGTCCACCCATCTCTGACCTGTTGGTGGGCAAAGAGTCTAAGCTGGGAGGTGTCCCACTTAGTAATGGGAATAAACAGCACCCAACCTGCCCCCAGCCAGTCAGGATCCTTTGGCCTCGGGTAGGAGACATCAGATGTCACCAGAAGCCACAGCACCTTCCCTGCGAGAGGGAGTAAAGCTGGATGTGGTCCCTGGGGCAGAAATGCATAACCATAGCTCGGTAAGCCTTGCCCAGGTCTGTGAGAAAGGTCTGGGGATTTTGCAGACACACTGCAGCCAACTGGATGAGCTCTAAACTTTTGAGATAAATTCCACATGGGTGTTTTACCCAATCAGTACAGAAAGCAATTAGCACAATATTCACTGGCAATAACTTCATATAATATTGTTGCGCCAGATTTTCCATTCTCATGTGCTGTGGAGCTGTGCTGTCGGTGTAAGGCTGTGTTATGAATGTATTTATAGAAGGTGGGAATAAGTATCTTCTGGAAAAAATTGCAGCTGGAAAAGGAGATAAAGGATGTTGGGAAAGTTCTAAATATAGGGAAGGGAACTATGACTGCTAGGCTTGGAAGAGGAGATTTTAGGACATACAGCTAGGGAAGAGGAGGTCCTGCTGCTTGTGTCTTTGCTGCAAGCTATACTCTTAAATAGCATTAGCCAAGATGTTTTTCCACAGCTGAAATACCAGCTTATTTGTCAAGACTCATTCTACAAAAAGGTTGCTTTTGTAGACCCCTCTGTTCCTTCTGTCCCAGACAAGACCACCCATTCTCTATAGGATCCAGGCTACAGAGCAATGCAAACATACGCCTCTATCTTCCAGTGCCAGTCTTGCTCCTGAGCTCATTAGTTGCTTATCAGCGATGTCTTCCTCTAGAAAAGCAGTGCTTTTTGTATTCCTCTGGCAAAGCATCAGTCTTTCTTCCCTTGTAGCTCTGTGTAACACCTGTTGAAGTGGAATCGATGAATGAGGCTAAAAGAAAGTGGTATTATCTCACGTGAGTTGATATCAAATGCGTAATAACCCCCCCAACCATTAAAATATGAAGGATATTTTTCTCTTTATTAAGACTGCAAACAGGTGCTGTTTGCAGTCCACAAATAAAATACTTGGCTTTTACATTGCATTTTCCCTTGTTTGTGTGCACTGTGTGAGCTCTATGATAAGCAAGACTAGATCTTTCTCCAAAACACCACAGGGAGCTGGACCTCTGATTGCCTTGGTGAAGGTGGCCGTGTAGGTGCAGTGCAGCAGATTCCAAATGCAGCCATAATGAGAAAGAGGTAAATTGAGAAAAAATATTTGTTAGGTGCTCTTCATAGTGATGGTGCCTGAAGAACATACTTCAGAGAAAGGTCAAGTGCTTCAGCAGGATGAATTCTTGGAAAGCTTTAAGCTCCAGGCTGCTTATAAGCAAATAAAAGACTTACATCGCCGAAGGGCCAAATCCACACCAGGAGGGCAAATTACCTCAAGGCACAACCTCTACGGATGCCCGGAGAGCCAGGCCATGTTAAATTCCTTACTTCTTGAGATTTTGTCCAGCCCTGCAGAAACTTAGATACTGGATTCAGCCCGACAGCCGGAGTGTCAAGCGAGGTCAGCGCTCGCTGCTGTTGAATAGACTGTACTGACTTCTTTCCAAAGCCATTAGAAATCTCTTCTGAACCTCAGCGCTCATCCAAGCAGGCTTCCCTTTTGTCCTCTCTCTGCTATATAAAGTACTTTCCATATGAAGACACTTTGTCTGGCAATGTAATTTATGGAATAGACCATCTATTATTTTTCCACATGAAGCTTTTGATCGTGGATGGATATTTGAAGTTATTAACAGCACAGAGAGGCTTAAATTTCAGGTCTTTTTACTCATTGCCAGAGAAATAAATACTGAAGTTGGCAACTTAGCGGTGTAACAGGAAAAATCTTGCTGAGAATTACAAACTCCCTCCAGGTTTTTATTTTGAAAAGCCTTACAAATAGGCTGCTATATTGGAGACCTTTCTTTTCCGGTTCAACTTTTATCATTTTTGGTCCAGATTACCCTTAGTCTCTGCAGCTGGAGTCGGAGGATCTGGGACAAGCCTACGCGTAGCTGTTGCCAACGCGTCCAGGAGCTGTGCGGGGTAAGCTGAGGAACAGCCCCGTGGCACCCGCGGGGCTCTGGGCTGGGCTCGGAAAGGCAAAACCAACTCGGTGTTTTCAGCTGCTTCAAAACTTGAAGGCCTGTCCTCATTAGCGACTTCAGCTGTCACTTTGGGGTTGGTTCTGACTTTCCTGGGTCTTGGAGCCAGAAATCCAGTTCGGCAGCCTCAGCAAAATAAAAGCCTGCTAAGAACAGGCTATGGCCGGTGTGTAGCAAGATTTTACCAAAAGCAAACCTTGGCATACGGAAGCATCCAGAGTTATTTTGGGCAGCCTTAAGAAATGCATTATGCTATAACTGATCAAAGATGTGCTTTGCCAACTTGCTGGAGGATTCCGATGGCCCTGGAGGCTTTTGGTCCTAACGATGGGGCAGCTGGGAGCCAGGGCACCTGATGCATCACCCACAGCCCGGCTCATTAGCCACGGCTAACAAGGTGCAAGCCCTGCTCCCCACCAGCTCCCTGTCCAGGATGAAATTAGGCTACACATTATCTAACAGGAATCTCATGGATAAAATGACAAATAAGAGGAGAGCAAAATCGGAGAAATACATTGTAAATAATCAAAGAAATAGCGAATGGGATAGTGGCAATGCCAGTAGGCAGTAAGAAGATGCATATTCCATTAACGGGTCCAGAGGAGCCACTTTTGCCAACACGGTGACAACAAACCATTCCCAAGCTCTGTCATTTTCCTTTCCGGGCTGTGTAGCTTCACTGCCCAGGGCTGCCTCACAGCTCCACTTGGTGTGTGTGATGGAAGAAGCAGTCGCTTCTGCTGCTCTGTGGCTCTTGCAGACTTTACTGAAGGCAGCGAGAAGCTTGATGCTTTGGAGCGTCCAAGCGCAGAGATTGTGCCCAGAACAGGGGGCAGCGAGAGCAAGAGTCTGTCTGCAGTCTGAGAGACAGCCCCAATTCTCACCGATGTCCTCATACCTCATGAGGGGAAGAGATCTTCAGTAAGTGCACCTCAATACAAGCACAGCTTCACTAAAGCTTCAGAAACTCACCCACAGGAGCTCACCTCAGCAGAAAGATGCAGTCACAGAATCATAGAATTTCCTGGGTTGGAAGGGACCTTTCAGATCATCAAGTCCAACCATCAACCCAACACTGCCCAAACCACCACTAACCCACCACGTTTGCCCAGCTTTTAAATACCTGCAGGGATGGCGACTCCACCACTGCACTGGGCAGTCTCTTCCAAGGCTTGATAACCCTTTCAATGTAAAAATTTTTCCTAATACCCGTCCTAAACCTCCCCTGGCTCAGCCTGAGCATCCTGCCTACATCCAGCTGTAGCACAGGCTGTTCTGCTGCCAGATGGGAACAAAATGCTTTATATGTGTGTCATGTGCATTTAATTTATAGCAATCCACTCAGGATTTTTCACACTTTATATGATTTATATAAAAAACAGTGACATAATAAGAAAGTATAATATTTTTCTTGCTTTTCTGCCTACCCCATAAAATATTCACTTTCTTCAAATAATTTATAGGAATGTATAGTTATGAAAAAAGGACCAGTGGGAGTTTGCCTGGGGAAGGATTGAATGGAAAACTGAGAAGGAATTGGCCAGAAGTAAATATTAAATAACTATTTTTCTTTCCAGTATATGCTGCAGCTGAAAGAAAAAATTTAACAAAAATCTCAATCTGTTGAGTCAAAAAAGTATTGATCCAAGGGGGAAGAGAGTCACATACGAGGCTGCATCCATCCAGTTCGATGAAGATTCTTCTGATGTGATACAGCAAGGATTTGGGAATGGGAAAAAGGGAAGCCCTTATGTTCAGTCTCTCTCCTGCAGTTTTCCTTGCTTCTCCCTGATGCTCCCTGTGTGCTTCCAGAGTCCCTCCAGAGCTGCCTTATTGTTATATTCTTACCCCGCTCAACTCAGCCGCTTGTTAGAATACTTCCTAACGCGTTGCCTGGCGTGTACTGCTCACAGCACCTGGGCTGGATGCAGCCCCAGTTGAAGGCATAAGGCAACCATGGAGCTGGCTTTTTCCTTAACTCGCAGAGTTTTGATTGAAGCTGGTATATTATATTTCAGTTTATTTAGCAGTGTTTATTTAGCTCTACCCCTCACAATTCTCATTTTAAATACACAGATGGTATTAGTGTTGGCCACGAAGATTCTTTTGCAGGTGATGAGGGTTGTTTTTCCCTGAAAAAAATAAAAGAAGTATAGATGCAGATTGACTCCAAACATCTGCTTTAATTTTTCAGGCAATGCAAAAGATTATAATCTGACATAAATGCATGCTCTGCCTCTGAAGCCTTAGCTCGGCAGCAGGGCAGTACTCATCTCGCCGGGTGGGTTCAAGAGCAGTGTCTCCAGGGTTTGATAATTGCGTAGATGCTCATTTACAAGCACTGCCACAGAGCCCTCTGAAGACAGCAGTTTTGAAAAGCCCTTTCATGGCTGTGCCTGTAAAGGTGACGTTCCACCCTGCGAGGTGCTAAACCCCAGCGTCACCCAGCCGCGGAACGGAGGAAGCCTTCTGCTCCAAGGAATGCTCCGTGAGGAACACGGCATTCCTGAGCGGGGTTCCTCCGTCTCTCCCACAATACACCACTGGCCAAAGCTGCTCCATCTAATTCCCTTACCCAGGCACTAGCAGAAGAGCAGGAATGCCCTGTGATTGCTTTTACTCCTCTGCCTTGTTACAGTTTTCTGCTTTGTTCTATAGCTTGAAAATACCTGACTTTAATATAGTAACATTTGCTGGCATTTGGGAAGGGTTTTCTTTAAATATTGCTGGTTTTCTCTTGTGATGTATTACTGAAAGCAGAGTTAGGGAGATCTTGAGTGACACTTCAGGAATGTGAGCCTTATATTTAACACTGACATTATGAATCTGATTGTGAAACCAAACCAAGTCTTCGGCATCCGGTATGATCGATATGATATGGCAGATCGAAGTGTGGTCAGCGATTCTAGGGAGCTGATTCTGCCCCCCTACTCTGTTCTGGGGAGACCCCACGAGTGCTGCCTTAAGCTCTGGGGCCACCAACATCAGAAGGACATGGAGCTGGTGGAGCGGGGCCAGAGGAGGCCATGGAGATGCTGGGAGGGCTGGAGCCCCTCTGCTGGGAGGACAGGCTGGGAGAGCTGGGGGGGTTCAGCCTGGAGAAGGCTCGGGGGGGGCCTTGGTGTGGCCTTCCTGTACCTAAAGGGGGATTTTACTCAAAGCTCGTTTCCTGTGGTTTTTATTCTTTCAAAGTGTACTTCTCTCTCGTATTACCCAGTCTAACAACAAGCATTTCCGTTGTCGTGTAGTGTGTGTGGTCACACCAGCTGCTCAGATACGTAGCGTAGGGTCTTTTCAAAACTTTGTAAAGTCAACACAGGCTTGTAGCTACTTTCTGTTTCTTTCTATTTTTGTCCAGTTTATTGGCAAGGATTTGCTTAAAAGGAAGCCTAAGGTAAAACAGCCCTTCTTGTTGACTGGTTTTCAATGGGAAAATGAAGCGTCAGACATTACAGCTCCCATGTAATCCAAATGAATTGATAAAGTGGATTTATTTGGTCACTTGATCTGTGTAGCTCTGAAATTGCCTGTTTGCCATGGCCAGTAGTTTCAATTTGTTAACACAGCGCACACTCAGCTCTACAAGGCGCAGTTCACCATCTCCACCAGGAAAGCTAATGGAAATTAATGGTGGTCTGCTTGAGAGCTAACTGAGTAGTCATCACACAACCGAGAGTCTGGCTCCCTGATGGTGACATTATCTCTGAGACTACCGAAAGAAATGAGATGAGCTCCAGCGAGTGACCTCAATGCCTATAGTTGGATCGCAGGCGTACTTGTCTCTAAGGAACTCAAACACAGGCACACACAGGGCTGGGGGCACACACACACATGCAAAGTCCACTTCAAGTCTAAAAAGCTGCTTTTACACAAAGGCAAGGAATTTATCTTAAGAGATAAAGTCTAATACTGCTTTTGTTTTTGTTTGATTCCCAGAAGGGTCAGCCACAGCGTGTCTCCCCAGGAAGACTCCACAATGAGAAAGACAACCCACAGTTGCCTCTTACTGATCATCCTTCTGATTGTAAGTACGAGAAAACTGAGCTGCTTGTGACACCAGCCAAATGTGAACTTGTGGTGATGTTCAGGAGAAGGAGGACTGAGTTACACTTGTTACACGGCTCGGGAAGCAATGAGTTCCCTCACTAATAAACTGCAAAATAAGCATAATAAAGTTTGTAGGTAAGATATCTCATAAAAGTTTGAACTTGAAACTGTTGTTTTGTGGTGAGAGCACTGCAAGTCTGAAGAAGACAATGCGTGTGACCGTTGCTTCTGTGTGTTACAGGCTCCAACACATCAGTGACACAGGAGCTGGTGTGTTGGACCGCTCCCTTAGCCGCGGCGTGTGTGACCTAAGCCATAGCAGATTTTCACTGTTCATAGTTACTCTGACGTTAGGAAAGTGACTGAAATGAAAAATAACAGCATAAAGTTTATTTATTCAGTTCAAATGCTATTTTCAACTGCTTAAAGTTATTTCAATCTATGCAACGTGGCTGAGTAACTCCTGTTCTAAATACGTAGCAAATTAGTTTCTACCTGACTAAATACCTCTCAGGTGAGTGGAATGCTTTCTCTGATCTATTCTTGTGACACCTCAAATTATTAGCAACTGTCATTAAATCATAGACATGACAGGTGGCGGGAAATGAGAACGCTGCCCAGAGCCGCGGTTACAGAGCGGCCAGAGTGTGTCTGGGTGATGCTCCTGGGAAGAGGCATCCCTCTGCCCTGGTGTGGTGCCAGTAACTCGCGTGCTGGATGGCGCCTTATTCCCCAGTAATAATCAGGATTTGTTGAAGAAACCCTGTGGTGAGATCTGGATCCCCTTCCTTTTAGACAGCTTTGCACCAGAAGGGCTCTCCAGCTTCTGACCTCGATGGATAACTGAGACACAAACCTCCTTACGTTTACACTGTTCCCATCTCTGTATCCCTTGCTCCCAGACTGCAGGAGCAATACTGTGATTTTCTTAATCACCTCCTGGATTAATTTATCTTCTGGTAAGGGAGAAGCCACAGTCAGAGAAGTAGACTATGAACAAGCTCTGATTCCTTGATGACACTTGCCAGAACACTGCTGCTAGATCAAATATGAAAAATATTTCTCATCAGTCATTTTTTTCCCAAAATTTCCCCACCTGCAGATGGTAGAAAATGTTCTGGCTTTAATTCTTTTTTTATTTTTGGTGATCTTTAACAAGGAAAGAGCATCTTTCTTTCTCTTTCGAAAAGGACTGTTCCCACTCTGTTGGTTCTTCTAATCGCTCTGCTGTTCCTGGAGCCATGAGCCCCTGGGACTTAAATGTCAACCACTGCCTCAGGCTGAGGAAGATACAGTAATTAAAGCGATTTGTGACACAAGGCTGATCTCCTACCACTCTATCCACAACAAACCATCCTCCAGACCTTTGTTCTTTGATGGTTCCTCTCCTCTGTGTCCTGCTCTCCCAGCTGGTGAGTGGAATGTGTTGTGAGGGACACAACCTGTCCGTACCCTTGTGTTCCCCTCGGGCTGCAGGCTCTCTGTTTATGCCACTTGTGCTGCTGTAGGTGCCAGATCCATCCCACGTCTCTCCAGGAACGGTTTGTCCTAGTCCCCAGTTACTCAGCCCTGCCTCGCCCCCCCCGCCAAGTCTCCAGCCTTTAGACCTGTCACCAAGGAATTGTGGCCCTGTCTGGCAGAATCTTACATTATGTCATTTTTTGGCATAGAATAAACAGCACTTTACTCTTCTGTGTAGAGCTCCATAATAACTCACCTTTGCCAAAGAAAAGCTACAGCACCAGTTGTTCCAGAACCTAATTTAGAAATAAAACTAACTCCTTATTATCTTCGTCTTCCATGACTTCCCTCGCTTTCGGATGCAGAATACTGTCAGTGTTGGCAGCATCACCAGACAGTCCTCTGCGATTCAGAGAGAATGTCATTAGAAAATTTAACTGCTCATTATTTCTTAGTTAACTTTATTCCTGATGCTCTCCACTTCTTGGTAATTATTGGGAGCCACAGAATGTGACTGAGAATTGTTTCCCCAAGTGCGTGAGCCCCTGTGTGCTGGAGCAGTTAGTTTCTCTCTTCAGGGCTCGTTTGTCTCTGCATGAAGGATGGAGCATCAGCACAGTGTGTCCAGGGGCATGGACACGGAATGAGGAGGAGGAAACAACCTGGGGTCTCTTTCCTGTGCGACTGGTCCGTTTGGCAGGACAGTGAGAAAAGGGAGTTTTATTCTCTGCACGATTTTGCCAAGGAAGAATCATCGCCTGGTGCCTACAAACGGTAGTTTGGCCTTATCCTGTAAATGAGGATTGATGTGCCTTTCCCTTGGTACCTGTGGGGTGTTCCAGGCTGTAAGGAGGTGGGTTTGCAGGTTCTGGAGGTCTCCTCGCACATGGAGAAGACAGCAAAGCACGCTGCTGCAGACTGAGGGTGCTGAGAGTTACTGTGAGAGGCTGAGACCTGAGCTGCTCACGGCTTCCCCAGCGGCAGGGGAGGGACGTGTTCCCTTCTCTTTCCCCCATTTTTCCTCCATCAGGACATTTTGGTCTCCATCTTTGCCTTTTAAAAAAGATATCAGAATATTGCTATGGAGCTGAGTGCCCTAAAGAGGTGATAGTCAGAGCTGCAAGCAAAACCCCCCAAGCCTTCTGCAGCCTTCTGCTGAGCCCACGGGTCGCATCGCCCTGTTCTGGGAGCCAAGCTTCCCTGCAAATCCCGCAGCCGTGGGACCAGCTGGACGGTTGATGAGGTGCGTTTCATTGGGGGTGCCTCGCCTGTGTCTGCCGTGGCTGGTGATCTCCTGACACGGCCACAGTGGGTGTCGTGTGGGACCTCACTGTGAGACAACCGCCGTCCTGCTTCAGCAGCACCTGACCACGGGAGAATTCTAACGTTCAGCTCCTCAGTAAAACACGTCACATCTGGGGATTTCCCCAGAGGAGTTGTCTGCCGTTTCCTAGCACGTTTGGGATGGGTAAGAAATTAGTGTTATATTTACTGAGCACCGTGCCCTGAGGACCTCCCTGAGGCATCGCAGTCGTTTTCTTCTCTGTCCTAACACCAGCAGCTGTGAGAAGCAGCTCAGACCTGATGGTGGAGGTACGAGGGGGCTCTGCACCCGCCGGAATCACGCTGAGCCCCCCCTCAAAGCGGGGATGTGTTGAAGGGTGGGAGGTCGGTTAGAGACCCACCAAGTGGTGACTGCACAGAGCAGTTTGGAAAGCAGTGTGCCAGATGAGAGGCTGAGCTCCCAGGGTCGGTAACGCTCAGAGCATCCAGAAGCTGAAATGTATTTTGACTGAGATCAACAGTAAATGTTGCAAAATTACTGTATTTAGTGGAAAGAGGGAAAAAACAAAATCAAAGCAAGCTACAAATGCCTTCTTGTCCGAAATGTCATGTGAAGTCGACTGCTAGTTTCCGTTGAGCTCCTTGATGGTGGAAGAAAAACATTTGGAGATGCTTGTTCATCATGTCCAAAGTTTTGTGGAAAAGCAAGACGGAATTGTGTGCTTGCTTTGTCTGGAGTGTCTTCTGCAGAAACAGGCAGAGCCGTGCCCAGGTTCACAGCAGGCATCCGTCACAGCAACCGGGGCACTGGTCCCTCGTTTTGATCTAGTTTAATAATGAAGCCAAGTTGCTTTCTGTAGATTCCTTTATTAATTGTAGGTATAAGTGAGCTCCAGCTTTCCCAGCAGCCTGTTTCAGTTCGTTGTAATGACGAGTCATTTTCCTATAACAGTCATTTGTCACGTGGTGGCTTGGTGGTCGTATGTATGACGTCATTTACTGGGACTTTTAGGAGTGACATCATATGTACGGCTGCTAAACTGCTGCATGGGACATCACTTAAACAGTTTCCTTCTGAAGAAATCATACCAGTCATTTTCAGGCTACGAACACACGTCCTGATTATTAAGCTGTGAATGATATATTTCTCTTTAATAAAGACTGTTTATACGTGAGTGAGGCATTCCTTTCTTTTATCAGCACCATTTATATTTCCTTCTGAAGTAGCCGATGGATGGGAAGGTTTTTTCATGTGCAGTAACGGGCTCTGAACACTCAGAATTTGTTCAGTACTGTAGGTAGTAGCCAGGTGAAAATTATTTAATCTTGGCTTTTTTTTTTTTTTTATGGTGAAAGCATGTGTTTTAAAACTTAATTCCCAAAATCATACCTAGATATAATCTGGAAGACGTAGTGGCAAAAGTGCTGTGCAGTCCTTAATTCCGTGGGAGCACACACTCGGGCTCCTGGGACGTTCCCAGCCTCTCCCGTTTCTCCGGAGCTCGTACCCCGACGTGGCCCTGCCTGGGCTTCGGCTGCCCTGGGTAAGAGGACCGTGACCCAGACGTTTCCTGCTGCTGCCTTTGCTCTTTCCTGACCCCCGTGGTGAGGAGCGCATGAAGAAGGAGACAGTAACATCAGACATCACGAGCTCTGACAAGATTTTGCTCCGAGTGAGCCCCGGGAGTGCAGGGCTGGGTGTTCCACCCCCTGGACCCATCTCGGGAGATGAAGCTCCAGGCTGCGGGGTGGTGGCGGACGCGCGATTCTCCTGCACACGGCAGAAAGCACCAGCGTTGCCAACAGAGGTTTGGAGGTCGCAAACTGCTCAGCCTCCAGCGAGCCACTGCATTTATTTTTCATTGGTCATCTGGTTTTAAGGTAGAAGAAAATACTGTTCAACGTTCCATGGCCGGCTTCTCAAGTCCAGGCGGACAGAAAGGACTAACGGCGGTGCAAGGGAGAGCACGTTTAAAGGGCGTATCGCAGGGGACCGGTCCCCGTAACACACCTCCCGATGACCCCCTCGTTGGATGCCGTGCACAAGCCACTCGATTACATCAAAAGTGCCAGGAAAGATTCGTGTGCAACTGAGTTTGGATATCTGAGTCTGGTAATAAGGTAACAAACGTGGGTAATTCAGGAGAGGGCTGCAATCTAGTGGTGTTACTCCAGTTTCTCCAAACGTGCTGTAGATTGACTGTGGGCCACTGTGTGATCTCCACTGATGGAGTCATTTCCCTTGAGCTTCAGGGGCACAATCTCCTCTTTCGTTTTAGTGTCTCCGAGAGAAGCCCTGGCCCACACGTGGGCAACAGGAGTTTTGCTGGTCGTTTCAGCTGGGCCAGGATTGCCTGGAGGCGTCCTCCTGCTTACGTGGTTGGGCACGGCAAGGAATTCTGTGCACGGTCCAAGATGTTTATCCTGTCCCCACCACAGGAGCCCTGTACCCAACATGAGCTGAGCTCTTCAGGAGCTGGATTAGTCCCTCACACACAGCAAGTTATGGAACTGACCTTTAAAAGTGTCTCCGGTCTCTGAATTGTATCTTCCCCCTCAAAATCACCATCCCTGGCTACAGACTGTTCCATTCTCTGACAAGATGTGAATAGAGCGTTCCTCTTCTAGTGGCGTATCGTACCTTTGATTCCAGCTCATGCTCCTGTACTGTGCAATTTTCTGGGAATAGTCAGTCCTTTCAAAAATGCTGTGTCAAAGAGGCTCCAAAAGAAGTTTAGAATAAGGGAAAAGATCTACGTAGCTGGCATTTGCCAGTTGTTTCGTATCTGTGCTGTGCTTTATTCTGTACAGCTAAAGCAAAGGGAACTACAGCAGTATTTATGGGCAGCAACGCCAGCCTTTCTGGTCTCCGTCAGGGTGAGATCATTTTCATCTTGCTTGGTCAAACAGATCTGAAGACAAACAATCTCCTTCCTAGAAGATAACAAAAATAAAATAAAAGAATTGACTCAGGGGAAGGAAAATTGGTGGTGTTCTGGTTACGCTTGGTTGTGCTTCAACATGCCCGTGTGTTACCAGCCTGGCCCAGAGAGACGGGCAACGGTTGAGAACAGAGATGAGGGCACAGAAGACACCCCCGGGCTTTCTTTGGTGATGGAGTTATTCCTCTCTGAATGCAGACAGCTGGGAACTGAGGTATTGGTCCAAGAAAGCAAGAAAGAAGCGTGGAGAATCTTGTGAGTCACGTCAGAGGAGTTCTGAGGCCGGGGCTAGGACAGACCCGAGGGTACCCATATCTGCCCTCTCCTGCACTTCTTGCTGGGTTTGGGGCTTGCCTGGTTTATAATCGATGCTCACAGACTCCAGCTGCTCCCTGTAGTCTTCTCTCAGGTGAGGGATCTGTGATATGTCTGGCTTTGCTTCTGGATTTCCTGCTCTAGTTTCCTAAATGCTTAATTATTCCCCCGGATGGCCAGATGAAATGTTGCCAATGGCTTTGCTGTCTGAGCGTGTATCTCGCTGTGTGTATGTGTATACACGCACAGAAAAAGTATATAAAATTCTGTCTGCCACAAAATATCTTCCTTCTTATTCCTCCCATTTTATTCCAAGTACCTGTTTCAGTGCAGAGAGATAAACAGCCCTTGCTGTCCCCCGGTCTTCAGATAGTATCCATATACACTTCAAAATGAAAGTGTTAGTATCAAAAGAGATTAGATTAAATTAGGAAAAACTAATTGGATGTATGAGTATAAAAAGATTAAACTGAGGTGGTTGTGCACAGAATTAGCAAGATAAAGTCATGCCATTTTTTCTCCACTATGTCAAACCCACTGTGCTTTTGCTGTGTATTCTACCAAGGTGTTCTAGTGGTGCAAATGGAAAGTTGTACACTAACAAGACACTCTTGCTTGGGATGTGCAAGAAGAAAGGCACTGAGGTATTTTGTCAGCACCAATGAGGGACAAATACATGGCTGTAACTTTGAGAAGATACACTTGTTTTTGGCAGATCGCTAAGCTAAATGGAAAGATTTTAAAGACTTAATCAAGTATCTAAATGTACTCTGCTTTGCCAAGAAAAAGGACTTAATTAAAATCTTGATTTCACAGTGAGGTAAATTAGTAAAAATTCAGTGTTTGCTTTGCAAGCAGTGTAAGGCCTGTCATGATGCTACATGTGCAAGTGAACAGCCTTTGAAGAATGAGTGCATAGAGAGTTTTCTGATCCTCATTTTTTCATTCTGTCCTCCTGGTTTATTCACTTGTACTAACAGTGTTTCCTTTCTGTGCAGAGAATGGTTCCCAGTCTTTCTTCTACTGTAAATTACACTGATCCTACATTAGAGCCTGTAGTAACTGAAAATTCAGTCATACGACAGAAGATAATAGATTCGCAGTTCAAGTGCTATGAGAGGATGAACAGAGCTCCTCCGTATAAGAAGAAAGGTAAAAAAGACTTTAAAACCTCTCTGTATTGTCACCCTTGCTTGTTTGGCTCTCAGGAAACATTTTCTTCTGCACACTAACCCATAGCCCCTGGCCCCCAGCAGTCGAGCTCACACCCGCGTAGCATCCTCTCGCCTGCAGAGGTGGGAAACAGCCTGGGCGAGTCCAGGGGAGGAAGAGCTCTTCCTTCCTCCCCCTGCAGAAGATACCCCCGTCCTCTTTTCTGGCTCAGTCTTTGCTGCTTGAATCTCTCTTGTTGTTGCTGAGGGAATGGCCTTCTCCAGAACCTTCCAGCGAGCTCACACCAGAACACATTTGTGAACCGTGATCTCTTCAACATAAATGTCATTCAGTTTGCTTGGACAAAGCTCAAGTTGCAAACATTTTCTACTCTTCTTTTCCTTTCGTATTACAAAATGATTCCTAAAAGTCTCTTGGATACATCCCAAAGCCAGAGACAGCACGAGAATGCCTGAAGGAAAGATAACAAACGGCTGGTAGGATGGTTGAGTGAAGGAGCATTGGCACACTTAACTTCACAGTGGGAAAATACACATGCATAAAACCTTAGCTAACAAAGAAAAATTGGTCATAAAAATATCTTTTTTTTGCTGTACATCTAATCTGGAAATATTAATTTGGAAAGTTTTATGCTTTCGGTGTCTAATCCACAACAGTTTTGACTTTAAAACAGTCACTGGTGCAACTTTGAACAATTCATTCGTCTTTCTACAGCTTTCCTGCTTTAGTAAGGAAGCTTCTCTGTGGATAATTTCAAAGGCACCAGAAGCAATTATCTGCCCATATTTGATTAAATTCCCGTGGTTATTAGGCACCTTCCCTGTGATTCTTTCACAACCTGAATGGTCATAGCAACAATTCTGAAACTCCCGGGGAACGACAGCAAAGAAGGCAAGATGTATCTTCCCACTGTGTTTCTCTTCAACCCCTTGGTCATGATGATAGATACCTTTTCCCCAACACAAACTAATTTTAAATGGAAAATAACTGAGAAGTATAGTGATTTTTCTTAATTGAATAAATGCACAACGAGTCAGTAAGTGGTGTTAGAGCGAGCAGCCTTGTGACCCAGTCTGTGTGGACCACAGTAATGTCTCTGTCACACAACCCAAGCGTGAGCTGTGTTCTGCCCCCCGGGTTTGACCACTGCTCCTGGGGCCAGGAGTGCTCCTTGCAGCGGACACAGCATCAGCAGAGCCACCTCCCCAGGTGGGGACAGGACGTGATGAGGCCAGGACCATGACCTTCCTCCCCAGACAGCACCAGCAGGCAGAGTTCCCCGGCTACAAATTGGTCTTGCACCTCTTTTCACAGGATCTGCAGTTACCTGACCCATCTCTAGTCTTGAGTGATGCAGCAGCCTTAGCACACACCTTTCCCTGCAGACATCATCCTTTGCTGGGATGTCCTTGCAAGGCCTCCCTACCTTTGCATTTCACGGGCTTGCATTTCAGACCTGCTGAGCAGCAGAAGGTGAAATGAAAAGTGGGTGTCTGTAAGGTGCACCTAGTGTACACATTTACAGCTGGGGATGGAAAGAGGCTCAAGAGGAGAAATTTGTAGGATCAGACCCTACATTCAAAGTTGAGTTCAACGTGCTTAAAAACATTGCGTTCCAGTAAAATGTACACCACTAACATCAGATCAGTAAAACCAGGTACCTTGCAGCACCTGTGTCATTGAATCACAGAAGGGTTGGGTTGGAAGGGACCTTACAGCCCCCCCAGTTCCAACCCCCCTGCCCTGGGCAGGGACACCTCCCACCACCCCAGGTTGCTCCAAGCCCCATCCAGCCTGGCCTTGAACCCCTCCAGGGATGGGGCAGCCACAGCTTCTCTGGGCAACCTGGGCCAGGGTCTCACCACCCTCACATCAAAGAAGTTCTTCCCACATCTCAGCTCCATCTCCCCTCTTCCAGTGTCAAACCCTTCCCCCTTGTCCTAGGTCTCCCCTCCCTGATCAAGAGTCCCCACCATCTCTCCTGGAGCATCTTTAGGGACTGGAATGTCACTCAAAGGATAGCAATAACACGGGATTTTGTTGCAGAAAGAAGATGGTATGCAGACAGCAATATTCTTTGGGAGGCTGGGACGGAGCGGGCTCAGGAGTGACCATGTGTGAATTAACCTCTCCCTTCCTCTGAATTGCCCAGGTTTGTTCTGCAACCGGACGTGGGATGGCTGGTTGTGCTGGGACGACACACCTGCTGGAAGGCTCACCGCTCAGAACTGCCCGGATTACTTCCCAGACTTTGACCCAACCGGTACGGTATCTCTTTCTGTGGCCTTACCTGACAAAGCAAGCCTTGGGAACTCGCAGTCAGCCTGTGTACGCTCCGTGTGCTGCAGAATTGGTGTTGGGTGACCCTGCACCCGTGACTCAAGGTCCTCATCCCTCAGTGTGTGGGGTGGTGATGGAGCCACTCTCCTGCTTGCTCCCAAGCCACCCATTCCCAGCTTTTCCACTTGTCTCCGGTGACTTACTCTCGACTAATTGCTCTGCCACAGCAGCGCTCTTCAAATAACACTTGGAACCATCCATGGAGCAGCACCTCACTCCCCTTACCAAGGCTGATTGCTGCCAAGGCCTGTAGCTCGTACAGCTATTGCAGATCACTCCTTGAGGTACAGATGTGTGCAGCAGACTCTGGCCCACAGGCTGTATGTCCACAGTTACTCTTTCTCCTACGCTTTACAACGTGCAGATTTGGAATGTTTTAGTGTTCCTGTTCTCTGTTCAGAGCCATAGCGGGAAAAGCCTCCTGCAGTAATTAATTTCCTGCTGTTCCTGCTGCTGCCCTGTTTAGGAACAATACTTTTGCTCTCCTGGACTCGGTATTTTCCCCTGGCACATCCCTCTTCTCCCTGTCAGTGCCTCTGGCAGCTTCTTTGCTTGCATCCCAGGGGGTGGACCCTGTTTCCCTGGCTTGGGGGCAGCTCAGCATCCCCTGCTTGAGCCAGAGGAGCTGTTGGGTTCCCCAGCACGCGTTACACCAAACCAGCGGGAAGCCAGCCTTTGCTTTGCCCAGGCACTCTGGGACTTAATGAAGGAGGAGGGAGACAAGAAATCACAGGGGGGACTCTGTGTCTTTCAGCTGCTAATGGAAGTGGCTGCTGCTTAGAGGTGGCCAAAAGCACAGGTTCAGCTGAGCATTCCATCAGGCTTTGTGTCACAACTCATTATTTCCTTTGGTAACTTATGCCTCTTTAACAAAATGCAGCTGGATTTTCTGCTGAGAAGCAGAAAATTCATCCTAAAGAACAATGATTTTACAAGACAACTGCAGTGTCTGTCACGTTTGCTTCCCATTAAGTCTCCGTGATATCAAACCACCCCAGCGTGTACTTCAGGCAGGCAAGTGGTGCCGTGGCCTTTTGAAAGAGGTATTTCACGCTGTGCTGCTTTGGGCTGCACCGAGATCTGCAGGAGCACTGCGTATCAGCTCCCTGGTGGCTCTAGCTCTGAGTCCTGGCATAGAATTATGCCATACAGCTTGCTTTCTGTGCTTTGGTATTTAGGTCATTCCTAACTAGAAGAGCACTAGCACAGGATCGTCCTCCTGCACCCGTGGGTGCTGCATACAAACTCTCGGTATCTGAGCCCCCAACAGCATCTATGCCAAGAAGAAATTGCTAGAGGTTGTTAGAGAGTAAATATGGCAAATTCACATTCTGGAGAAAAGGGCCCAGAAGCAAAATGATGGAGAACACACACATTGCACCAGTCGCCTTGTGTCTGACTTCACTGTCAGCCACCAGCTGCAGTCTCACTTGTTTTACCGAACTCACTCCAGGTCATACTAGACAGAAATCTGTGCTCTGAAAGAGGAAGGACCATGGTGATAATCTCTGCTCAGTAGCTGGGGCTTCCCACCCTTCTCTCCCCACCAGAGGAATCTCCACCCTGTGCAGGGAAATGAGGATCTTAAAGCTAATGGCCAAACAGAAGCCCCTCTCTGTAAGCTGCGGCAGCTTTGTCCTTCTCAATAAACAACAGCTGCCTCTTTCCCTCTGAACAGCATCTCTGCTCTCCTCTTGTCTGAACCACTTTGTCTTTCTTACAAAAGACCTCTAGGGAAATAAGGATAAATGCTCCGTGCAAGAGAATGGGCAACAGGCTGAGTAGCTCTCGCACACCCTTTTGGATGGGCCACCTGTGACCACAGGGAACTGGATTTTACAGAATCAGAATTGTCTAGGATGGAAGGGACCTTTAAGATCATCGAGTCCAACCATCAGCCTAACTCTGATAAAAAAACAACCAACCAACCAAGCAAAAAGCATGAAAAAACCCCAAACCACCACTAACCCATGTCTTTCAGCACCACATCTACCCGGCTTTTAAATCCCTCCAGGGATGGTGCCTCAGCCACTGCCCTGGACAGCCCAGTCCAAGGCTTAAGAACCCTTCCCATGTAGAAATTGTTCCTGATCTCCAATCTGAACCTCCTCTGGCACAACTTGAGGCCGTTTCCTCTTGTCCTGTCGATTATGAACACTGGCACAGCCTTCACACCGTTGGCAAAGTGCAGGCAGCAGTCCCTGTAGAAGAGAAATCGCATCCAGAGGGGAAGAGACCCCTCCTGGGTGGCAGCAGCACCTCCTTCCTGTAGAAGAGAAATCACATCCAGAGGGGAAGAGACCCCTCCTGGGTGGCAGCAGCACCTCCTTCCACCTGGCCGTGTCAGGCAGGGAGGTCACTTCCTCGGGCACCCCCTCATTCAAGCGTGTTCCCAGCCGAGGTCTCCTCTCCCCTCTGCCCCTCTCCATGACGTGCTCCTTCCCACAGGCACCGAGCCTGGGTGGGAGCAGCATCCTGGGTGGGCAGGAGCCCTGGGGACCCGCTGGAGCCCCCCGAGCAGCACGGGGAGGGCCGGGGCTGGGTGAGCCCTTCTCTCCCTGCCACAGAAGGCAAATTTCCTGGCTCTGCCTAAGAAGCCAGCTCTGGGTTTCTGCTGGCCCCATTTTCCTGCCTTGAAGTGATACCATGTAAAGAGTGATGAATAACCCAGACCTGAACTTTTTGTTCAGCTGCTTCTTTTCCCCCTGCCCGTCTGTGTATTCCCATCCTGCTATTCAGCAAGAGTCACAGCTGTATTTTAAGAATGAATTCCTGTCCCCACAGCACACTGTATGACTCCATTGTACAGATTCCAGTTGTGCTGACTGAGACATTCTGATGATAATTCTTCACCTATTCGGACACTGGAATTGGAGTTTTCTAGGATCTCCATTATACTATGTCAGATTATTTTTTCGGTTTCGAAAAAATCTTCTGTAGTCTATTTTACTGCGGCTGTCAGTAACTCAGATGTGCTACATCAGCTCATCTGCAAAACTGAGCACCGCACAGGTCTGTCCAAACAGTGGCAAGGGACCCAACGTCTGGTATGTGCTGAGCGTGCGCTGCAGCGGAGCAAGACTGCTCTCTGCTTCCAGCTTATAACTCAACAATAAATGAAAAAATAGCGTTGACTCTTTTAACATCTGCTAGCTCTAGAGATGGTCTGATTGTAAAAATACTGATGGGTAGAGCTGTCGTGTTTGTTCCAGAATTAGTGGGTTAAGATACTGATTACACGTAAAGGACTGTGAGTTTTTATGAAGATATGATTCATAAAAGTGCTGCTGGCAGCACAAGCGATACCACATGCAAAACTACCAGTTAATCTGTTGAGACGCTTCCCTGCTCCTCTGAAGGATGAGATTTCTCTTGTCCATTTTGCTCAGACGGGGAAGTACCGAGACCCCGCACAGCTGCCTGTGAAATGCCTATGGTTAATGTCGCTCACGTCAGGTGAGACAAATCCCACCCAAAGTTCCTCCACTTGGAATAACGGGGAATAACTGTAACTGTACCCCAAGTGACAGGGTACAGACAGAGCCTAAAAAATTAGTGTTTACATAGCATTTGAGTAATCTTAAAGCCTCCGCTTGCCCTTTGCCGTGCTGGTGCTGCCTTGCCCCCTTACACAGTGTGTATTTTCTCAGAGCTTACTCGGTTCTTGTAGAGAGAAGGTTCCCGGGTCCGTCCCAGGGACGGGGCAGCTGTGGAGTGACTTGCAGCAGAGCCGTGGTTGGGTTACAGACTCACAACTTCAGCGTTTGGCCTGTTTGGGTCACCGGGGTGGGCAAAAGGGGGGCTGTTCCCCCAGCCCCACCCTCTGAAGCATCCCAGCGAGCGATCTGTGGCCCTGGCTGCTTCCAGGCTGGGATCAGTGGAGTCTGTCTGGCTCTGGGGACAGCTGTGAGGCAACAGGTCTGTGTCAGTGGGCCACGAGGAGCTTCGGCAGAGTGCCCTGCTGGGCGCCGGGGACAGCGATGACAGATGGTGCTAGCATCCTGGAGTTACGCTCTAAAGCTCTAAACAAAATCCATGTGCTTTGCCGAGCGCGGGGTGGCAGGTACGGTGTTCGTACGCCGTGTTCCCGGGAAGCGCAACCATTAATCTTTTATCTACGACCGAAAAAACTTTTTCCAGCTCTAGATAACATCTGGCAGCGGGTCGGAGGGGAGCACTGCTCCACAGGCAGCCCGAGATTAGCCCCGACTGCAGCCACGGAAGGCGCAGAAAACGCGCTGCTCCTTCGGTGCTGTGGATGCACGTATGGATTTGCAACAAGTCCCCCAAAACAATGATGTGAGACTGACAGTAATTTTGAGAATATGCCGAGTTCTGGAGGATTGTCTTCTGTTTGGTTGGGTTTTTTTGTTTTGCAATGGGACTGTATGAAGCGTATTTCTCATCAGAGGCAATATATTGGCCGTCCTTACCTGGCCAATAGCATCAGTTGCTTTTTTTAGGGTATATAGAGGGAATACAAATTTTCCAAAGCACTAGAATCGTTAAACAGCAGAGCTGATTAAGAAAAACAAATGCAAATGTTAACCACAACAAATGAAAAATGTGTGTTCAGATATGAATGAGCTCACAGAGCATTGACTGGAAATGCTGATAACCTACGTATGAAGCCACTAGAATTGTAAAGCTAGAACAGGCAAAGGGAGGTCAAGGTAGGCTTTGGGGACTTTTAAAAAAGTCAGACTTGAAAAAATGTGGTTTTCAAAGCTAAGCAGCTGTGTCACTGGCTAAGAAAACATCCAATAAGTTTCCTTTGTTACTTGAGGGAACGTCGCAGTGGCCCCGACGTGGCTGGTGCTTCAGGAGGGGCTAAAGGAGCTGGTCTGAAGCCCTGCACGCTGCCCTGGCCTTGCCTTCTCTTCCATAAACAGCTTCCCACAGCCTCTGTAAATGAATTATTATCACATAACTGCTTGCATCTGAAGGAAGCTGTGTGTATATACCGTGTATATGTACTCACTGCATTCGTCCAAGACAAGGGAAGGGTGAACAAGAGCTACACCACCAGAAAAATCCCCCAGAATCAAAAACTAAAGCAGAGAAATGTATATCAATTGCACAAGTTGAAAAGCCTTTGTATTTTGTTACACAGGCATTTGATTTCCAAACATCAAAATTCTTTTTAAATGTGTAGTATGTGTATGCTAAAATAACTGTTATTGCAATTTATCATCAGAGAGGGCTTCAAAATACTGTGATGAAACTGGAAACTGGTTCCGGCATCCTGAGAGCAACCGAACGTGGTCCAACTACACCCTGTGCAACTCCTTCACCTCGGAGAAGCTGAAGGTAGGCTGCGGGAGGAGGGACTGGTGGCTTGGGAAGGGCTTTGGGCTGGGTTAGCACTAAGACACTTTAATTGTGTTGTACTCGCGATTTTAGCCCATGGAAATTACTTGATGCGACCTCGATACAGGTTTGCTGCGGGGTGGATCATCTGGCAGCAATTCATGCAACGAGGTTTTTTTTTACAAAAGCATTTTTTCATTCCTGTTATTTTTCCTGATTGTCCAACAGTTATAAAGTGATCCTTTAGAATTCCAATTTAGCGTTCTGTAACAGGCGTCTTCCAGGCTGATGATGTCTTCTCTGTAGGGCTAGAAATATTAATATTATTTTTTTAAGCGAAGAACATCACCCTGTTCTCGCTCCCTTCAAAAAGAAATATTTAAGGAAGTACCATTAGTCCAGAAAATCCTACAAGCCTGAACACATTTAACTTAAACAGTTTAACTGAAGGCATTGAGACTGTTTAAAATAATGAATTTGCATCAATATTTCCAAAATCATGTTGCTAAGCTGAGAGAGCTAAATATAAAAGCACCAAAAGAAACAAGGAGAGGGAAATCTGAAGCTTAAAAAAAATAAGTTAGGGAAGCTCATGAAAATAAATATTTCTCCAACGTGAGTAGAGCTCCAGGAAAATCTGATTACAGATTTGTGACAGAATAATTTGTGACTGTTTGGAATTGTGGAAGGAAAAGAGTCAAAAAGGTATTTGATTTGGGATTTGTGTTGAAGGATCTCTTTTTATGCAGCCAAAGCACAGTATGTGGTTGTATTTAGTAGTGATCCAGCCTTGGAAAAGCCTACTAGACGAGGCAGGAGGTGAATTCTGAAAGCTTTTGCAGCCTGAGGAGCCATCATGATAAAATAGGGCTCACCTACGTGACAATGAGAATAATAGTAACAACCTGAGCTCAGAGAGGCAGTAAATGGAAGCACTGGAAAAATGTAATGTTTCCAGATGTTGGCCTATGTGGGGAGACAAAAGGCGTAGTTCTGGTACCTGTTACCCGTGCCTTCCAGAAGAAGAGTTTTGAGCATCTTTCAAGCGAAGTGCAGATAGAAAACGAGGGAAAATTATACATAAATCAAGATTCTTCTGAAACAAAAAATACTGGAAAGTGCAAGATGAGTCTGTCTTTACAGGAACGCCAGCTTAGATTATGAGCTTTAGTCCAAGGCTTCAACACCAGGAGTGGCTTCACTTGTAGACTGTTTCCACATACCTATGGAAATTAATAGAATTAATTACCTATTATTACCTATTAATTACAATTATTACCTATGGAAATTAATACAATCAATACAATTGCCTGAGTAGGAGGTACTTCTAGAGAGAATTCTCACTCCTCAATTGAAGAATTCTGGGGGGACACAAGAAAAACAAATAAAATTTAAATTTTTTAGAAGTTAGAAATTTGTAAAGCCAGAGTGAAAAAAATCTGCCTAAGCTAAGAATGTGCTGAGTCGGCGTGTTGCAAGTCCCGTGTGTCAGACGGGACGAGACAGATTGCCATTTCAGAGAGCGCCGGAATTAATGACAGAGCCTTACTTGTTTGGAGCTGAATGGAAGCAGCAATGTGCTGTACTTCTGAGACAGATCACTTAAAAAAACCAACCATATCGCAGCCGGTTGTTAAACATGCCCCGGCAGACTCTCCCCTCCTTAGCTGGCAGCTCAGTCCATGCCGATCTGTCTTCATTGTTACATTTGGAAAAGCTTTTTTTGAGCAGTTACCATAGTAATTTTACATGAAGTAATCAAAAATGCCATTGTTGAGTCTCAGAGACACAGTTAGACTGATTGAGCAGTTGCAGACCGAAAGGTGGGAATAACCACGAGTGCTCCGGGGCTGGAAGCCTGTCCTGCAGCTCCTCTGCCAGGGGCGGGTTGGGTACAGGACAGGCAGAAAACCAACAAATCTTTGAGCAGTTCCTCTGTATTCAGGCTTAAGCATTTTATCAGGAAAAACCCTAGCGATGGCTGAGTGTGAAGGAGAAGAAATGTCGGGGGTGCCCAGGTGAAAGCCGCTGCTGTGTGTTCAGAAGGGTGCCTCGTCCGAGACAGTCCCAGGGTTGCACCGTCTGCTCCGCGCTCTGGGGCTGCTGGTGCCCTCAGGAAAAGCTGTCGAGCGTTTGTGCTCACACTGTGAGAAGACGTAGGGAACCCGGGGCACCTGCAGTGAAGATGCATAGATTTCCATAACGTGGGGAATGGTGTTTGCGTTCAGGTGCTGTCTGTCCTGCAGGGCCAGGATGGGGTAACTGGGGCTCTGGTTAAACCTGAGTCAGGCCACCAGCACGTCGGTTGATGAAAGCAGGAGCTGATTCCAAAGCTGTCAAATGACTGGAGAATAAACTAAATCAGGAGAGGTGAACCTGCCTGTAGGGGAATGGCTTTGTTTTCTGAATTGTATTCATCTTTGTTTTCAAGTGAAAGTCCAAAATCACTTGGAAACACAAAAAAATGTGAGTGACAAAAGTAAGGGGTACAGAAGGCAACTCATCTCATCCGTGAAAAAGGGAAAATTGCTCGTGCACAAGAGAGAAATGAATAAAGCAGAGCTGACAAGAAAATGAACCCAGCAGAAGAACTAAGACCTCCTGTCTAGCCTTTTTTTCAGGAGAGGCTGGTTCCACGCCGGCGCTGGGGCTTTGGGAGCAGGAGGCAGCGGTGCAGCCCCCGCACGCCGCTCAGCCCCCGAGCTCTGCTGGGGATGCCCTAGAGCACCAAGGGGTGGCATTTAACCTGCGGCCCAGGTGCTGCCCCGCGGTTCCGTGTCACTGCTGGCACACAGAACAGGGTGGGCTTCTCTTAGATCTCGCCGATGGTGGTGGGAGGGAGAGCCCAGCTCTGTTGGTGCCCGCGGGCTGCGCAGCACTGCCGGCCCCTGTAGCTGCCCGGCAGTGGGGGACACACGACTTGTCCCGGGGGCTGTTGTTCTCCTCAGGTGGGAGCTGAGGATAGGTTTCATCCCACCTGCTGCTTTCACAGCTCCTGAGCCCACCCTGACCCCTCCCGAGGGGACAGTCCCAGCGCTTGTACCCTCCTGGCTGAACCGGCTGCTCTGCCTCACCTGCTCCAGCTGCTGCCTTTGCCCCTTTTGTAGCGGTGCCGTGTCCATCAGGGGTGGAGACCACAGGCACACGGCCATCTAAGAGGTGCCTTGTTAATTGTAAATGGGAGGCACAGTGATGTTCTGCCCTCCGTGCCCTTCCTGACGGTCCCCAGTGTGGTGCTGGCTTTGGGCTGTCGTGACGCAGTCAGCCAGCGGTTCGGAGACCTGACCAGGGGGACTGCAGCTCCTCATTGTGCAGGCAGGTTTAGATCACAAGAATCAAATCACAAAGGAATCACACTGAAGTGCACCCAGTACGTTTTCTATCATGACCATTTAGTTTTAAACATTTTCTTGTCCCCCGGTGTAGCACCCCACTTTCTTCTCTGTTAAAGCTCATACGGCATCTTCTTGTCCCCTCAGTTATGGGAGGCCTTTCTGGAATCCCTCACTCTTATCTGTAAGAGCAGAGTATTGCCTGGAAACATAGAGATTTCTCTGTACCAGGTCACCGATGAATATATTGAACAAAAAGTGAGCCCTAATCCCAGTCCCGGAGGCACCCAACCCTGACTCATCCCCTCAAGTGACCCTCAGCTTTTGCTCCCCGTTGTTTCAGCTGCTTTCAAGCCATGAAAGCGTTCTACTAAGCCTACAGCAACCTAGTTTTGTCGAGTTTTTTTATGTGGAAATTTGTCATAGGCTTTTTGAAAACCCAGGAGTATTGTGTCTGCCGTGCTCTCCTGGCGCTGGGGACAGTGAGTGATGCGCAGCCTGAGCAGGATCCTGAAGATCCTTCAGTGCAGCAGAAACGGCTCCACTCGTGTAAGAAACACTTATCTCATCTTTGGACCGTGAGCCATGCTGTGTGAGGGACTGTCGATACGGAAAGTGTCTTGAAAAAAGAGCCTTTGAAAGAGAAGAAGTACAAAATGGGAGGTTTATTTTGTGGATCCTTCCTCAATGAGAAAAATACCCAGAGTGTCTGCAAATTGCTGACGTTTGCCTTTTCTTTTTGTTAACTTGCAGATGGCGTTCATACTTTACTATATGGCGATCGTTGGCCATGCCTTGTCTATAACATCCCTGCTGATTTCCTTGGCAATTTTCTTCTATTTCAAGTAAGTGTTTCTTACACACACTCTCTCTTCTCTCCCTGAGGGATCTCAAAGGTTACCAAAGCAGAGCTTGGAAGGGGACCTGGCAGTGAGAAACAGCTCTTCTGGGAGCACTTTTGTTGTCACAAAGGGGATCAGTTACTCCTAATCAGGTATCCAGAGCATCAGTTTGTGTCCAGAGAGGGAAATGCTCCCCAAGTTTTCCAGCTTCACCTGCCTAAAGGTTTCCAAGGACAGGACTGAGCGTTCCCCACTCTGCACACTGGGAAGCAAAGGGAGAGACTAAGAAACAAGTACAAATGCTTCTGAGCGAGGAACACACACAGTCACAGCCTGATGATGGACTTTAATTGCCAAAAAACTTACCTTATTTAAGAATAGAGAAAACCCCCCAACTCTCCAAAGAATGTATAATCCTTCGAGCAATCAAGAATGCACAGAAAATGGGACACACGAAGACATTTCTTTTTCTTCACAAGCTTCTCTACGGAGTTTAAGAAAGAATAGTCGCACGGTAATGGCACCTGTGGTAATTAAAAGTCCGTCACTGCTGTCATTGTAAGAATAAACTGCTCCAAGATTGTCATTTAGCCTGCAGGACATTATTCCAAGCTAAAATTTCGTTAGAACACAACCAGGCCGGTGTGAGAGTATCTGCAAGCTGCTTTCTAGGTGGATGTCAACAGACTGGAAGCGTTGACGAGCATCCAGACCACTTTTTTTTGCTTCTTTATAATCATCCTCATGAAAAGATGAATTATATTCCTTTGGTTATCCATCAGTCTGTTCCAGCAGCTCAAAGACATGTTTTCAATCCAGAAGTGTAGAATTCTTTTAGGGGTTAATTATTACCGATAGACAGATCAAAGGCGTGACTTCTGTATAGAGGTCAGAATTCATAATTTGTTTTTATTTGGTTGATGTTTCTAGAAAAATGAAAACAAAAAATAAGCCCAATTCAAATTCAACGAACATATTAAATGCATTTCTTCAGATCCTAGCAACCAAAATAGGAACTGTGAGTTATGAGCAGGTTTTAAATTAACGCCTTCCCACTCGAGCCAAGCCGTGAGTGCCCTGCTTCCAAAACGACCCCGTTCTCTGCAGAACTTCTATTTCCCAAATCAGTTTTTCACACTGAAATTTCCAAGTCTAAAAAAGGAAAAATTGTTCATATTGTGTATTCCTTTTCTTTTATCATCTTGCAGCCTTAACTTGAAATTTCTGTAAACATTCAGCCATTCCTTTTAGTCACCCCTAAGGTCATGAAATCCCACTGAAGAGCAGCCGGGACATTTTCTATCACGACCATTTAGTTTTAAACATTTTCTGTGATTCTTTTAGTACAGAGCTTTTGTGTGTCTACAGTAGCTGGCATTTGTTAGTGCCCTGAAATGGGTAGGTTTAATGTTTTGCAGCATAAGTGAAAAAACTTCAGTACAATGCAACAAACTACCTGCTGGATTATCAACAGATTATATGGGCTGGATTACCGTTGTCTGAATTTCTGAGATGCAGGTTTTGGCCACAGATACACATGTGGAGATCTGTAGACTCAGTCAGTACATAGCAAACACAGAACTCCAGCTTACACACATGGAGGAATTGCATAAATTTGGGGATAAATGGAACCTGTTGCTGAACCCCCACCTCTGGGGCATGAGGGATGGTTGCCTTGCCCTGAACACCTCCAGTGGAAGGTGCTCCACAAACCCCCACATTCCCTGTGCCAGTGTTTAAATCAGTTCTGGCCTCAGAGCCTGGGTATATTTAATCCAAATCTTCCACGAAGCACTTCAGCCTATTTCTGGTCCCAATTTTGATCTGTATGTACTGCATATCTGTGAACACATCCAGATTGTGTGCCTCTAATAGGAATTTTTTTTCGTATTAACATTGTGCAAAGCTTCTCCCTGGTTCCATCATCTGCTGCTGGTCTCTGGAAAGGTACCCCGTGGTGAGGGTGTTGCTGCAGGCTGGGAAAGGGCATGCTCAGTAAACTGAGAGGCCAGGAGGAGTGGCATAAATCTTAGGGCCGTAAGATTAGGTGTCTGTCGTGGTTTCACCTCAAACCAGGACAGTGTCTGTGCCTCAGCTGCCAGACAGGGGTTAGTAAAAGAGCAAGCCCCCAGCATCACCACCATACAGGAAGGTGGAAGTTTACCAGCTCTAAATAAGTGGATCCGAAATACAGGTTGTGGATTCTGTGGATGTCCAAAGAGTCAGTTTGGTGGGTGACTGTGACAACATGCAGTAACCGGTACGGAGACAGCTAGAAACTGCCCAGTGAACGCATGAGCTCCCTTCCCAGCTGGGTGAAGATAAAGAGCCCAAAACTGCAGCTGCAGTAGTGCTTTGAGGAAATGGGGAAGAGCACCGTTTAATCTGATTTGAAATCCTATCCTGAGTTCAGAGTTCTTTGGGACAGTAAAGACGGGGTCTGGTTAAATTAACTGCCCAAAATGGAGCGAGAAGGTGATTGCTTGCTGCAGGCGAGGCAGGACGATGCTGGCTGACTCACCTCGGCTGAGTCACGGACAACCCTCCATCCCGACCCCTCCTGGACCGCGCCGGAGGACTCATCTTTGCAGCAGCCTTCCAGGTAGTAACACACACTCCTCCCCCGCTCTTTCCTCCTCCAGCTCTTCCCCTTCCGTGACTAATCCATGACACAAAGGTTGCAGGAAGATGTAGAGAAAGGAATTAAAATGAAGTGACGCAAAATGGGAGGACAAAGAGGAAGCCAAGCTATGATCGTTAGAAAGAGAGAACAAAGCTGTATGGGAGCAGGGTTCACTGTGCTTTCAGTTGTTTTCTATCATCTGCCTGTGACAGCGATGGATTGTTTGACCTTCAACAGGAGACAAGCTGTCAGTCAGTCACTCAGAGAGCAAGAGATGGTTTCGGGGCCATATGAGAGCCTTGGACTGTAGAGGCAGCAAGAAACAGAGCGCAGAGGTTTCTGTTTCCCACATAAAAGTCTTTCCTGGCACAGACTTATTTTTCTTTTGGGTATCGAGATTCATAATGATCTGGCATCACTGATGTTGCAGTGCTTTCAGCAAGGAATCCTGAATCAGTAGTGATGAGCATCCCTGAGCAATACTGGCTCATAGCGGGAGACAGAGTATTTGTAAAACAGTGTCTGTCATGGTTTAACCCCAGTCAGCAGTTAAACAGGGGAGAGAATCGGCAGGGTAAAAGTGAGAAAAGCTCTTGGGTTGAGATAAAGACAGTTTAACAGGTGAAGCAAATGCCGTGCCCACGAGCAGAGCGAAGCGAGGCATTAATTCAGCGTTCCCATGGGCAGGTGGGTGCTCAGCCATCCCCAGGAGGGCAGGGCTCCGTCGGCGTAACAGCAACTTGGGAAAACACCATCACCCTGAACGTCCCCCCTTCCTTCATCTTCTGGATTTGTGATGGGAGCAAATACAAACGGAGTAAGCACAAGAGCACAGCGTAGGAAAAATAGTCCCAAAGAGTGGTCTGTTTTGCCCCATGTGCTGTCCTACAGCAGGTCCAACTGGAAGTGCACCTAGCCCAACGTCTGGGCTCAACAGTTGCCAAAGGCTGGTGCTAAAGGAAGAATATGAAATCAGGATGGGTGTAAAGAGGTGCTCTCATGCCTAGCACCCAGGACCTCCATCACATGGACATCCTGAGCCAGAGAGGGTGTCTTGGTAAATAAAGAGGTCAGTAAAGGTGATGAAGATTTCAGGAGGATGATGACCATAACCAGAAAGATGACCTCAAGCTAAAGGAAGAATTCCATCCAGTGACTCAGAAAATAGGCCTAAGGAGAACTAAGAGTAAGTGGCAGGTGACCGAGGACCTAAGAAAGGAAAATGACTAAATTAACCAGCAAAATAAGCAGAAAAGAGTTGAGCTGGTTAGCTTCACTCTCGGTGTCGGAAGCAAATGCATTCTGCCTTGACGTGGAGCGCCAGGAGGGCCACAGCCTGTGCCCCCTTCCAGGGGGCAGGAGGTGCCTGGTGCCGAGGGGGAGGTTCACCTCCGTGGGAGCGGTGCCGACTCTTAGCTGGGTTTTCCCACCTGTGCTGTTTCTCCTGCTTGCTCCCGGCGGTCGCAGAGCACAGACACCCCAGCGTTGTCTAACACCACCGCTGCCCTGCTGCAGTCACCTCCCGCCCGCCCCAGCAGGGGCTGGGGGGTCTCTGCATCAGGAGCAGCCGAGGTGGCAGGAGGATCTGGGCAGGAATTGGAAAAGTGGTGCAGGTCTGAAGCTGCAGTCATGGTTTGGATGCACGAGAATTCCCTGAACTTCTGTGGAACTGCCCGCAGCACCGGGAATCCCACGCTGCTCCAGACCAGTCGCTCAGAGAAGGCTCCGGCTCCTTCCCAGCAGGAAAACAACCTCTGGTCGGGGACCTCAGCTGGAGTGAGACACACAGGATACCAGCCCAAATCCCCCTGTAATTTAGGGGGATTCCTGCCCAAAGTTCCCATCCTGCCTCACCACTAATTCCTAAAGTAGCAAATAATTTTCATCTGAATATTTGAGAAATTGAGTCTCCAGGGAGCAGCGACTTACAGGGCAGTATTCCTGATGTTCAGTACTCGTATCATGCGCATTAATAATTCTCAGGGTTCTGCTTCTCCACTTAATGTCTCAATTACTGTGAAATAGAGAAGGGCATCAAGGGCTGAGAATGGAGCCGGATGGCTCTTTACAACATGGCCTAAAGAGCATGTGGTGATAAACAGGTGTAAAAACAAACCCAAAAATTCATGAGAGGTTATGGCTGCAATGCGAAGCATCTCTTTTCCGATGACGCCCTGCCAGAAGGCATTCTTGAGATACTGTTGCCAGGAAGAGCTTGTTGAAGTGACATCAGGAGACAAACACTAATTTACAACCTCTGCTACATGTTTTTCAGGAGCCTCAGCTGTCAAAGGATAACGCTGCATAAGAACTTGTTTTTTTCGTACGTGCTGAACTCGGTGTTTACCATCGCCCACCTCATTGCTGTCGTGCCGAACCCCGGCCTCGTGAAAAGGGACCCGGTGAGTACCACCCAGCGGCAGGCGGCACGGCGCGGGCATGCCGGGCATCCCCATCCCCGGCTGCTAAAACACACGTGGAGGCTGCGGACTGAGAATTTCGCTCAGCCTGGCTCAGATCCTTTCACCGA
>VZRU01020704.1:100542-140595 GCA_013398155.1 Pedionomus torquatus
CCTGTGGGACCTGCTGTGGGTGACCCTGCTCTGGCAGGGGTTGGACTGGGTGGTCTCCAGGGGTCCCTTCCAACCCCATATTATTCTGTGATTGTGTTACCCTTACAAAGCAGATGGCATGAGACTGTCTCCCCACCATCTGCAATTTTGAGACAGACATAAAGGAGAGGAATGCTCTGCTTACCCTCTTGCCCTGGAACAGCGGGATGGGTCCCCTGGCAGGAGCATGGTGCCCCGTAAGGAGCAGTGTAGATCTCCAGGGGTCTGTCCTGGAGAGCCGGGGGTGCATTCAGCCCCACAGCCATGGCAGAGACACCGTTCCTGGCAGCTCTGTCAGAGCAGGAGAGCCTGGAGGAACAATTTCCCTCTCTCCTTGGAGGACTAGCACTGGCCTTTTTAAGGTCAGCATTTCTCACCCAGTAACCAAGAAATAAAAACGCATGAGGCAAAAATGTCTCCCGTTCTGCTACAGCTGGGTCAATATTTCAGATACCTACAGATGGTTTTCGGTCTGCTTCACTACTTCCTTATTTTGAACCAAAAGAAATAGCTGGTTAAAATATGTCAAGAACCATTTAAATTGCTGACATTTTCCAAAGATGGTTGGGAGAAAAATTCATTTTCAACACCCCAGGAGCATTCAACTGTAGCAAAATAAAACATTGCATATCTTAGAAAAGCTAAAAGCTCCTTTAAAAAGTTTATTTTTAATCAGAAGCGGGTGCATTCGGTACAGAAAAGGCTTTGTGATGCTGACACTCAGTATGTCAGAGAGACTCATGCTCCTGTTTACCTCTATATTATTAGAAAGCAGCCAATTCCCGGTGATGGTGTGACTGGGAACGTTGTGCTGCTGACCTGAAGCACGGTGTCTGTCGATAAGGCGCTACCGACTGGTGCCTCCCGACCTCCTCCTCCCCGGTGCTCCCCTCGGGTTTTTTTTCAGATTAGATTTTGCTAAGCAAATTTGTTTTACAGCTTTAGAGTAAAAGTTCCTCAGGAACTTCAGCGTGGGCAAGGAGATTCATTGTAGTACCACGGGAGCCTGGATACTCTGGGATTTACTTTTTCCTACTGGGATATTTAACTTTGGGGATGAAAAGCACAAAGTTAAGCCAGGACAAACAGCGCTGAACTCAATACCGCCTGACAGTGCTCTATGTAGCCTTCATCACCTACTGCCTCACCATCCTCCCTTTTGACCACGAGCTGGGCTAGAGAAACAGACATAAAAATAGTATTGAGAGGCTGTGCCAGTGCTGCGTTCACGGGGAGGAACACAGAAACAACGGGTTTGGTTCGGACTTCTAAAATGACAGATCCCCATGTGCATTTTCATATGAACCTCAGTGTCCAGCAGCACTGCAGCTTCTCCGTCCAACAACAACAGGCTTGGACCCATGATAGGAGGGCTCTGCAATGCTCTGCTCACCAGACCATATTTCCAGGCTTGAGATTGCTTCTAGACTGCAAAACTGGCCAACAAAATGGAAAAACCCCTGCCATGTATCTGGTGTGCCAGAGAGGCACGAATGGCTCGTGGAGAACAGAAAAACCTTTCAAGCCCTGAGGAGCAGGAGCGAGTAAATAAACTCGGGCTCTTCCTTTCTTTAGACTTTGCTTTCTGCCGTCTGCTCTCTCAGCAGACCCTGGCAGGCGTCAGCCTGACCCCCGTCCCCGGGACCCTCCTGGGTCTCCAGCACGTTACGGCTGTGCCCGTGCTCGTCAGTAACGCTGCTTACACCTTCCCAATCCAGCGTCAACAGTTGTGGTTGGAGCTGAACGACGGTCACCTGAGACCCCTGGAATCGTGGCAGAAATGTAGATTAACACATTGTTTTACTGAAGGGCAGCAGCTTGTGCTGTCTGGTACCTGCCCGTGGCCGGATTCCTGCCCAGGCCAGCAGCTCGGCAGAGAAGAAAAGCCCAGCTGCTGTGATCTCCTGCTCTCGCCGCTCCAGGGAGCCTTTTAAACCTGACTGACGGCCCTTCTAGCCATGGGCTGAGCTGGAAGGGACGTACCTGTTCTCTCCCCGAGCAGACGTACAATTCAAGAGTCACTCCCTCCCGGGAGTAAAACCATGGGCTCCTCTCGGCAGGCTGTGAGCCGGGTGACACTGTTCTTCCCTCCTCAGTTAACCCTGTTGTCATCTCCAGACCTGGGGCTGCCCTGGTGGCACCTGGGGCTCCAGCTCAGCTGAGGGCGGTTTGAGAGCTCAGCAGGAGCTCGTCAGCTTCCCAGCAGCTCTTCTCCCCAGGCGAGAGCCGTCAGAGCCCTGGAGTCTGCGTAGGGGAAGGAAAACAGGCTGGAAGAGCGTGTTCTTGCCACCTTCACTGAGGGCACCGGGATCAGTCTGAACGGATGAGCTGCTGTCAAGCACCAACGTGTTCAGCTCACAGGGGTAGAGGCGATGGCCCGAGGTGCCCAGAGGCTGCGGGTACCAGTGGTGGTGGTGGCAGCACTGGAGTCGGTGGTGGTGTGCAGGCTCAGAGCTGCTGTGCACACCCAGGACTTGTGTGTGACCCACACTGTGCCCAGCCCTGGGTTACAGGAGCCCAGGGTGATACTGGGCAGGGCCACCCACTTAATCCTGCTGAGTCCCTCCCCAGAAGTTCTGTGGTGACCAAGCCACACTATTCATACCCTTAACATGAAAAGGCAATTTTAAAGTGACTGAAACCTCCGCAGGGCTTACTCCATGTGCAGCATTTCTGTATCCCGTGCACCAACTGCATTACTCCTTCCTGCAGTAGTTCTTCCTCACTGGTGAACATTGGCGAGGGTGTGACGTGGAGCACCTCTGCATGCAGCTGTTTCAATTTCAATCTCATATTGGCAGAGTGAGCTTTGCTCACAGCCTCAGCAATTAAACTTCCACTGTAACCATACGCCTTCTCTGTGCTTGATGTCTAACTAACCTACACACAGCCGCTTGTTTTCTTTATGTGCTAGGAGAAGACAAACAGGAATACATTTCTTTAGGTGAAAAAAAACCTCTTGACTAATTTTCTTAAGCTAAACAATAGCAAAAAAGAGCTACTATTGGAAACTGGGCACAGATATAATTTTCAGTTAAAGGACCAGCAAACGTTTGTTTACTCAAGCAAGCAGTCATACCACAGGCAGCGCAGCTGCTTGCAGGAGTCAGGATTTATAGCATCAGTCCTCATACCTTGGAGTGTGTCTTGGATTAAAAGTAAAAACCCAAAGCCATTGAAATATCCATTCTTGGCGTGCTGCAGAGTCCTGCTGCACACTCCATAAGCACCTCGGACTCACGGCAGTTCCTTATGGAGCCTTGTCCTGATGTGACATGAACAGCCTTTCTGCAGGTGGCTGTGAGTAGGTAACGTCTGACATACCCATGGAGTCATCAGAGCTTCCAAGACCTGGGAAATATTGAAGCCATTTAGATTCATCGACATGAATTGAAGACACTGTTCTGCATGAGAGCCTGGAGAAAGACTTTGGACTATTCCCCGAGCAAAACGGACACAGGACGTCCAGCTCAGCCGGGGCGCGGGAGCTCCGGGACCCTCCTGCGATCACAGCCTCTCCTGCCGTGGGGTGGCCGTTTACAGCAGATCAGGATGGCAAAGTGCTCCAGTTCTCACGTCTCGCTGGATGGGATCCCTGAGGGGGATGATCGGAGCCAGAATTTGCCCACCCCCGGCTGGTGTGTCAACGGGTCCTTTGGGAAGGAGTTAGTGAGTGCCGGCACCTGCAGGTGGAGAAGGGCTGGTTATGCCCTGGCAGGACTCCACAGCTGAGGGCATATCCAGGCACCACATGCAACATCAGTCTTAATGTAAATGTTGAATAAAATATTTGCTTCCTAGAAGATGAATGTCCGAAGGCTGGAATTCTCTGCTGTGCCGAGTCTATGACCGATGCTATTTTTTGCCAGCACAGACCCTGTTCTTAAATTACCAGAGCAAAATCTCTGTTTATCTGTACTAATCCTCTTACTCTTCCCCTCTACAAAATTAGCCCTGGCACGCTCTTGAAATATACTTACACTTTGCCATTCCTGTCCAGATTTACTCCAGGTTAAGTTTCCTCAGGGATCACAAAGCATTAGCCGTTCCACCCAGCTGCAGCGTCCGATGGATCTTACTCCTCATCCTTCCCTCCCGCTCCTTCTCCTGCCACAGCATCCCCCGGCGTTCCCGTGTGGCAGCCCCTTGGGGGAGCAGCTAACCCAGACCTGCTCTTCAGGGCAGCAGCGGCTGCAGAAGCCAAGTTAGGGAGTTGAGGCCAAGGGATGAGCAACTGCTGCTGCTGGAGGTGGGAGCAAAGCAGAGGAGAGGGGCAGACTCAAACGGATGCAATTAGGCCTGAAGACTTGTTTTCTTTTTATTTCTTTTATTTCTTTTTTTAATTTCCTGCAGCATATTAAACATTTGTTAGAATTATGGCTCGCCCTAACCGTGTGCTGCTTTCGCAGGTGCAAGGAGCTCTGAAGCGGCAGTGGACACAGTACAAAACCCAGTGGGGCCAGAGGCGCCGGGAGCACTGCTCCACGCGATCCACCTCCTGCACCGCCACCTCCATCACAGAGGTCCCCGTCTACCTCTGCCACCATGATGCCAACAGCGAGCAGCTGAATGGGAGATACGCAGAGGACTCTGAACTTGTTGCGCTAAAATCTGGAGAGACGTCTGCCTAGATCAGCACCAGCCGTCGCACTTGTGACCAGTGCAGGGAGAAGGGTGGGAGCTGGAAATCCAGCCCACCTGGGAGAGGGCAAGACCAGGTGAAGGACACATCACGGTCAAACCACACCAGCGGCAGCGGCACAGAGGGAGCATCACCCCCGGGAACGGCCTTTCTGCCTGCGCTCTGCAGTGGGGAGCAAGCCTGGACCTGCCCCCAGCCGTGTCCCCTCCACGTCTCCTGGTACCAGCCCTGTGAGGTGACCCTCCAACAACTATAACCATGCCATAACAACAAGGAAAGAAGGAACCAGTGTGTGGCAACTGGAACCTTTAAGCAGTTCTTGCTTTCGGTACTTTTCTTTAACACTAGGTTTTGAACTATCAGCTCTCACAAGATGTAGCTCTGCTTTTCCCCTTCTAACAAGCTTGATGACTTCTTAAAAGATTTTGCACATTGCAAGACAAATCAAGCAGGTGAACAGAGAGTCGCTCCAAAGCATTCAAATCTTGATGCTCTCCAAAGGATAGGCCAAACTATTTATCATCCCCAAGGATGATAAAGCCCAAAATACTACCATGGCCCAAAGTATCGCCATCCCATTAGCAAATAAAACAAATGAAGGTAAAATAGTCCTTGCACACCAAGATCTGGCACCCTCAGAGAAACAGCCCGGGTCTTTAGGCTGCCTCACACAAACCTGGAGGGCATTTCAGAATAGTTCAAGGGTATTTATTTATAGGAAAAATTGTCACCCTATTACTCTGCCCAGAAACTCATCATTAAGGCACAGTTCTTTCACTCCAAATAAACTGTGAAATTTGTTTGGAAATGATTATTTGCTTTAATAGCCATTCTGAGCTGAAGGCTAGATGAATGCTTGCTTCTGTAATAAAATTACCATCCTGGCAGTAAAGGGTCCCAGGTAAGAAATGAGAAACTAACGCCCTAGCACAGGAAGCATCTATTTTTAGACTCTGTTGCTGCTCTGAGTCCCTGATTGTTGCAGGTGATGATTTCATGTGTGTGTCTGTCATCAGGAAAACATGATGGATGTGCAGGTTTGTGAGTAATAAGCCCCTTTTATCACGTATTCAAAGCGTCGTTGGAGTCTCTGTGTGCTTCCTGAGGCAGAAATCGGGTCAGGGAGAAGCTGATTTGCAGTGAGGAGGTGCAGTACTGTGGCTGCAGGAGTTCTGCACGTCAGAAACCAACCAGATGAATTCCCCACATGAAGCGAATGGTGCAGGGTCTGCGAGCAGCAGGGCCAGTGCCAGGGGAGCTTTGCAGGGCTGTGACTCCTATGGAGTTTGCCACACAAAATGTTCAGTGAATGTGGTGCCATTCGTTCTTGTACAGTTGTCCTACAGATTCCTCGCTCCTTCGCCTTTGGCCGAGGTGTGCATGGGATGTTTCGAGTGCTGATGGCTTCAGGATGCTCATCACAGTCCTTAACGCTGAAGGAATCTGGGTGGTTACGGGTTTTCCCTGCCCGTGCTCTCCACCCGCTGCCTCCACCCAGCCCGAGACCCCCCTGGGGAGGGGGCAGCTCCAGGTGCCAGGGGTGACGCTTGCCCAAGTGTCTGAACCCCAGCCCTGGCCTGGGAGCGTGAGGGTCCTTCTCTGCGGGGCAGGGGCAGGGGGCGAGTGCCATTCCTCGCTGCTCCTGGGGACTGACGCTGCTGGACCGTCCTTGGCACTAAATACCACGGGTTAGAATAGGCTTAAATCCAGAGCTTGTCCCGTAGTAAAGAGAAAAGCTCAAGTAAAGCACTTGGGCAAAAGTAGCAGTGGGTTTGAGGTAAGTTAGGGGGTTCCAGAGGCCCGGACCCCCGGGTGCTGAGGGGGCTGCAGGGCTGCGTGCCCCCGCCTCCTGCCCACTTTAAAGGCTCCCGTTGAGAGAGATCATGACCTGGTCCTGCCATACACCATGATGGATTCTGCTGAAACGAGCAGGCAAATCCCTGTTGTCGGGGCCCGTAGATGAGCTGTGAGGAGCTCTCTTCAGTGCTCAGGAGCGACTGCTGCCCTGCAGACCAGCCCGGGAGCGGGACCCGCTGCCCCCCGCGCTGCGGTCTGCCTGGTTTAGGGGAACACTTACAGAAAAGATGCCGTGCGCTCATTCAAGCCACATGCCTGTTCTGCAGCCTTCAAGGAACAGGAAGGCGGTTATCTTTTCAGTGATCAGTCTATCACGTGTGACTATTTCTGCTTTTACCAGTGAGCTCTGGGACGTGGAGGATTTAGTCACTGAGGATGCTACGGTGGCGCTGCACAGATGCTGTATTTGTGAATAGCCCCGGGGCACAACACCCGTCCCACTGAGCTCCAGAAGGCATTCCTTGGTTCTAAAGACACTAATGAGCTGATTGTGAAAGTGTGCGTAATGCAGAGCACTTAAAAATGACCGTGTTGGTTTTCATCATGTACCTGTTTACAACATGGGAGTACAAGTCGTTTTGCAGCCTGTTATGTTGATGTGGATGTACAAAATGGAAATGCTTTGCCATTGCAGTGGTTGTTTTTCTTTCTGTCTTCACTAGTGATGTTTTCTTTCCAGGCAGATGCTCTGAAAAGCCAAAGGCAGGATCTGGGGTTCAGGGTCTCCGTTTGAGCTTCAGGTGGTGGAGACACCGTGGCTCCCTCAGCCCTTACGGCAGCTTCGGTTTCAGTGGAGGGAATAGGATTTGCAGCCATTGCAGATTCAGCCTGAGATACTGAATCTTTACTGAATACTACTGGGTCTTGGGCTTTGCGGGAAGGGCTGTGCATTAGAGATACTTACTGAGTAATTCCTAATCAGAATATTTTCCAATGGAAAATGCTATTTTTCTTCATCTCAAGATGGTCTGAAATGTTGTCATTGCACACGTAAGGTAAATTTCACTTCTCTGCTTTATAAACAGCCCCACACGCTGCCACAGAAGTGCTGGGAATGCTGGTATGGCCGTGGTAATGGCAGTGCCTTGGCTGGGGGTGTTTGTCTCTAACACGTTTCACAGGAACACAATTAGTGCGTAATGAACGTGTCAGCGCGTCAGCGTTGGGAAGGGGCCGATGCTGGACCCGCTGGATTCACGGTGCGTTGGCAGAGGAAACCAAACCTAGGTTAACCGGCTCTGCAGTATCTTCTCCTCTCAAACACGCTCCCAACACACGGACACCCAGTTTGTGAACATTTGCTGTGGCAGAAGGGCTTGTGTGGTTTCTTTGGGCAACCGTATCTGTCAGATGCTGGTTATCCCTGACGAGTTACAGAAATGCAGCACAAATTAAAAGACTTGCCGTGGCATGGGATGCTGAAAGTAAGGCCTGTATTTTATTTGATTTACTTAATATGTTTTAGCTGAAATAAAGCAGCAACCAAGGTAGAAAAGACAATTTTCTCTGCATTAAAATTCTTAGCAATAACGCTACCTTAATTAAAAGTCCATCAGTATTGCATTACGAGGTGCTCATTCCTTTATAACGTAGAACATAACTTTGTTTTGAGATGAAACCAACCATGCAGGTGTGGTGAATTTCTATCCTCTTTTCCCAGCTCCTCCTCCGTCTTTTGCCAACCTTAAAAAACAAGACTTTGAGCCATTTTTCAGAGATGCAAATCCTGTACACTAACAATGTGAAGGTGCGCGCGTTTCCAGTGCTTCGAATTTTAAAATAGTTATTTTGAATTAGAATAGATTTTTTGCATGGTTATTTGATTACAACTCAAAAATGTATGCATTTGTGACCTACAACTCCTTTACGTTGCAGCAGCAGTTGGTCCCGAGCCAAGGAGCCTCCATGCAGGGTGTGAGCACGCAGCTCTCTGCCCTCTGGAAGAAGACCTGACCCCAACCCTGTCAACTCTGGAAGCAGAGCTGGACACAGGGAGGGTGGGAAGGCGAGGGAGATTTTGCAGCTGGTGGCAGTGGCAAACTGGGAATTTCAGGAATTTCAGGTTCCTGGGGCAGCTGGGTCATTGCACTGTGCCATCATACCTTCTCCAGGAGGAGCTGCTTCAGAAATGAGGGAAGCATCAGTCCTACACAGCCGTGGGGGAAGTCAGACCCCCAGCCTGAAGCACCATCGCAGGAGGAAGAACACAACCAGCACGAGGCAGCCCTAGCGTTAGGGTTTAATTTCAAAGTACCCTTTTCGTGGCCTGCAGGTGTTTCTGTGCAGCACGGAATTTTGTCGGTGTTTGGATCAAGTACAAAGCTGCATTTAAGCACCCTTTTACTGAGCACTCAGAGTATCACTGAGGAAAAAAAATAAGAAGGAATTTCTCAGAATTTCAAGTTCAGATCAGCATCTTCCTCTCAGCCTAGGAGGGGGCAGCTGTTTTATCCAGTAAAAGTAGCTGGTGAGAAGGTTGTCGTTACCGAGCGCGTCCCGCGGCTGCAGGAAAGCGAAGCGTGGTGAGGTGTCCAGCCAGGGGCTGCCTGTGGGCCTCGGAGCAGATCAGCTGCTGCTAGGGATGATTTCGGCCTCGTTCATCTGCCTTGGCAGAGGGACTGTCAGGATGACCCTTCAAACTCCTGTCAAGGCTTATTTTCTCTGCTTTTATAGCAGCAGAGGTGGGCAGAGTGCTCTGCTGGGGCAGGGAGGCCCTTAACTCTCATTATATGCCATTTGAGATTTTCTTGGTAATCCAGTTCCAGGATCTCACAAGCCTGTCTTGAAGAGGAGAAAGGAAAGTACCTTCAGTCCGTTTTGAAGGGCATCTGATGTCTACGCTGATTTTAGGAATCCGGTTCCTTTTCTCTCCCTGCGAGCAAAGGCAGCTCTGAGAAGTCACCTGCGGTGTCTGATGCGCAGGTGCCCAGATGCACACGCTTTTTAGGTGCCTCGTGTGGTTCAGAGAGCTGAACCCTTCTCCACCAACCAGCCCCATCGATAAAAGATGAGCATATCAAACGCACCCCCCCCGTATCTGCCTGCTTTGACAACAACCTCCTGGTGTTCATTTTCTCAGCTTCTGCTGTGCAACTCCCCTTTCTGGGCAGCAGGACCACAGCACTGAACAGCCCTGTGCATACCACCCGTGACCGAGTCACCGAGCGAGTCCAAACCTCCGTGTCACCCGATGAACACACCTCTGCTGTCAGGGGGGCAGAACAGGCACAGGGAGCGCGTCCCTGTGCTGCGAGTGAGTGTCAGCGGCCCCCGGAACCACAAAGCCCAAAAAGGCCCCTTTCCCCCCAACCTTCCCGAATGCCAGCTCTTCAGTAGGATTCATTTTGGCAGAAGGTGTTTGTCAGCCTGCCGAGGCAGAGCTGCTTCTGAAGCTGCAGAGGTCAGCTCACGCAGAAAGGTGCTGGAAGAGAAGAATACCTCCTGGCCCAGAACAGTTTCTGTTACTAAGAAATGCTTCACACTGGATGTGAAGCATCGCCACGAGCGGGCAATGAGACGTGCGTGGGACAGAGCGGTGGTCCTCCTAAGAACACGTTCATTTTGCCAAGGGAGAAAACCCTTCAGTGTCACCCCCGCACGGCTGCGTCTGCTCTGCTGCTCGATGGGCTACGAAGCTGCTCGGGAGAGGCTGGAGACTGGTACCCGTCAGGCCCCTCGCAGATGGATGCTCCTGTGGCACCACCTATGCCCTGCTCTCATTTAATGAGCTCTTTTGCACCTAAACAGTCCCTGTAAAGAAAAAAGGGAAAGGCCTTTTTTCATATTCCGTGGGAAAATGGCAGGGTGGGTGGCCTGCTGCTGAAGGGCTACTCATCACCTGTCGTCAGACCAGGGACAGGCGGCCCCAGAGGGTGCTGAGTGTCCGTCCTGGGAAGTACTTTAAGGACATGTCAGAGAATCAGAACTGATAGAGATGGGCCCAACTGCTGTCCTTGATAATACTGTGATAACAAGTAATTACTTAGTAATAATACTCTATTTGCAATGGGGGAACTCCCCTCCAACCTTCAAATACTTTGCTTTTGGAGGGTTGTTTTGGAGGGGTTGTTCAAATACTTTGCTTTTGGAGGGTTGCTTTTTGTTTCTCCTGGTAGCAAAGCATGGATATTGCCCACCAGAATAGACTCCATGGTATTTTCCCGTGGTGTTGCTGCTTGTTCTGAATTTGAAATGCAGAATAATCGCATGGGTGGATGCGGCTTAAAAGCAACAATCAAAGGTGAGTTCCAAACTGAAGGCCACTCTGCTTCACACAGAGTTTAGTTCCTTTCTCTGCCGTTTCCAGTTATCCAGAATCTCCAGTTGAGATTCTTCTCCACTGTGAGACATTAGCGACCATTAGTGACTTTCACAAATGGCTCTTGACCATGAATGAAATTTGTAATGCCAAAATAAATTAAATTAAAAACAAAACAAAACAAAACAAAACAAAACAAAACCAACCACCAAACCAAACCAACCACCAAACATTTTTGCTTATATGGATTTCAAGATGATGTGTAGGGGGTGGTCTGTGTTCAAACTCTGTGGCAGAGGTGGAGAATGGGTGCGAAGCCTTTTAGGTGTTACAGCAGCAGAGGAAGCCGAGCTCTTCAAAAGTATTTTACGATGAACTTCCCAAATTCATCTGAGGATTGGGTCAAGCTCAGAAAACAGTCCTGCTGGCCCTGGTAGGTGAAATGTCTATTTTCTTATTTGTCCTGAGAAGTACTGCGCATTTTCACAGTATGGTGAGCGCAGCATGAAAGATGGTGTGGACATTCTGCCAGTCATCTTCAAAGCAGGTCTCTGACTCCTCACGGTGTAGGAGCAGTGAGTACTCTGCAAATCTGAGCTTAAAACAACCCCCCAGATAACCTGCCATAGGATGGACTCCTGACAGACCCGTGACTCCTGTGACTACAACCCTTGCCCTCTCCCCCAAACAGCTGCTTTATTTCTCCTCAAATGCCAAACTCTTTCCCTGTCACAAAAGCCTTGAAAAGTCCCCACTGCCTTGTGCTGGAAACCCCCCACCCTCTCCTCTTTCTCAGGCTGGTTTAACTGGGGACTTTCTACTTCTGAGTAGAAGTGCTGGTTTCTCCTTCGCTGGCAAGAGCTGCACCAGTAGAAGTCCTGGTTCGTCTCCACCAGCTTTCCCTGGGCTTGGAATCAGGCTCCACCACCGGAGACGAGCCGCGAGGGACCCGGACACACGGGGAGCAGCAGCAGCTTGCCCACACACTTCTTATTTCTGGGAACCGGGCTGTGCTGGACCCAGCACCTCGGAAAACACGTCTGCAACCAAGGGAGGGTTGCTATTTTTATTGCACTTCAAAAGACAGGGCTGACTGGGTTCCTTGGGAAACGGATCTGTTTGTGTAAACAGCAAAGCCGAGTTTCGGTGTGGTCAAATTAAAAGCAGCTGAAATATTAAAGCCCAATTTCCAGATGGAAACCACAAAAAGCAAAACTCCACGTGAGAGCTGGTACCAAGCAGAGGCCGGGACTGAAGGGCAGCCCTGGTGGGCTGGGGTGGCAGAGTATAGGTGGTTTAGTTGCATTTCGGCATAAACCTCAGAATCCAAAATTCATACCGGAATCGGGCTTCGGGTATCTTCTCCTGACAGCATAATTTTTCATTTTGTCATCTCTGTCTCTAGAGACCCCGCTTTCCCCACACACGGAGCTGGAGTCACAGCGGTGCCTGGGCACACCTGGGCTTGAGCAGGAACCCTGGGCATCCAGCCTGCAGGTGTGGGAGCAATGAAAGGCCACAAAAAAGGGCCGTGGTTCCTCACAAGTGCGTGTGTACTGACACCTGGAGGTGTGTGTCTCCTGACGCTTTGGACAAACTTCCTTTGGGGCCCCAGGAGCCTGTTCCGCCCAAGCAACCAGACAGGCAGCAGAGTTTGGTGATGGGTGTTGGGTCCTCCTCCTTTGGAGCCGGGAGAGAGACCCGGAGTCTCAGGTGTCCTCGATGAGAAAAGCAGCTGGGGCTCACCCAAATTGTATTTTGATGTAATGAAGCTCTTTTTGAGTGAAAATAGCTATCTATGGTGCATGGGGAGGGTGTTTTGTTTGGAGTCATTAATTCTGCTGCACTTTGGCTTCAGGGGATGCTCAGCCCCACAGTGAGGAGGAGGAGAGCCTTCCTCGCCTGGCTCCCCACCCCGCACTGCAGCTCCCTGCTCCCCCACCTGAAGTGGTTGCTTTTCTGGAAGCGCCAGCAGAGATTAATGCTTCATTAACAAATTCCACTTCTCCTTTACAGGAACTTCTTATTTTCTAAGAGCTCTCACTTCCTAATTGATTCCTCTGGCAATTATTTTCGCAGTGCCTGAGCCAGGGGAGCGCAATCCTTAATGAATTAAACAGCAAAGTTCTGTCCTGGGGCTGCAGCTGCGCCGGGCAGTGCATGGTGACGGGCGTCAGTCTGTCCCTCCCTCACCCAGGCAGAGCAGCCGCTGCCACCGACCCGAGCGATGGCAATTTGGGGACGTACCTGGAGCGATGCTCCTCCCCGTCTCCCAGCGCGGTGGCCATTCTACATGACCAGGCTGAATTGTAGAAGTTTGATTGTTTCCTCTAAAAATAAACAAGAAAACCGATAAATTGTGCACTCTATTCAGGTTATTTCCTGAATTGAATATCTCTAATTTCTCTCTGAAAATAAAATGTGCCTTCCTGTCACGTCTCGACACCACCAGCCCATCCCTTTTTTTTTGGTCCTGTTGCAGCCCCCAAGACACCACTCACTCCGTTTGCCACTCGCTATCACCCGGGCTGCCTTCCAGCAGGAACGCTCTACAGTTATTGCCAAGGGCCTCAGTCTCCAGAATTCCATTATGACGTGGAAACTTTGGCACTTGTTCTAATTGCAGTCTTTTGGTTGTGTTTTCAGACCTGTGGTTCCAAACAATCGCAACTGCCATTCACTGCAAAAAAAAAAAAAAAGGACTCCCAAATGGAAAAAAGTATTGGTTTCTGTAACGCTAATGCACGGAGAGTTTACGTCTCTGCAGCTGGTGACTGAAACAACCAGCTGAGAAGAGCTGAGGCTCAGCCTCCCAGACTGCCCCCTTCATTATCTGCTTCATTAATTGCCTCTCTGCAGTTCCTGCTCTCTCGATTTTCAGGGGTTTTGGTATTTAGTTCTAGGCAGAGCCAAAGGTCCCCCCGGGGCTGAGCGAAACCCATCTCCCTGTAACAGAAAAACGAAAAGAAAAGGTAGGTGATGAAGACGACCCCAATACCCCGAGTTCCTCCTTTAAACACCCCCCATTCGGTTCTTTGCTCGGTAGAACTCAAGTCACAGGTACAAAAAAGGATCTTGCTAAAAGGTGCTTGGTTAAAAGGAACTGAAATAAAACAGTGTTGTTAGACAAACAAGGTAGTGGCCATTAAACATTCAGATGTTTTTCCTGTTTAAAGTTTCACTCAGCACTTTCCCGGGAGTTTCAATGCAGGGAGGCCCTAATTACTATTTTTCAAAATCCAGCGGTTGAGCTGTAAAATGTACTCATTTCCCTGCCTAGAGGTAAATGGAATAAATCGATACTGTTCATGTCCTGAAGCCCAAGGAGGGACCACGCTCTCCCTGACCTGACACCGAGGACTTTTAGGATCTGACCTTGCAGGTTTGCGCAGCCCTCGGGTGTGGGCTGCGGCCCCTCCGGAGCACACAGAACGGTCCCCAAAGTTTACAGAAAAGAAAAGATTTCATAAGCAATTCTAGAGGGAAGAGCTCTGGAATTGGTCAAAGATTCCTCTGGGAAATCTTGGGAGCCTGCTGAAAATATGGAGCTTGTTTATAGACATATTAATCCTGTGAATTTTTTTTTTTCCACCATCCTATCGTCCCAAGCCATTCGGTGGAAGGAGAGACAGTTTTATTTCATCTACCTGGTGTCTGCAGAGCAGCAACGCTATAGAACAATACAGAAAAATAACTCATGCAGCCGTCTCCCAGAACTGCTTACTCCAGCAAATACTGGTCTTATAAAAAGAGGTTGAAAGGTTGAGATTTGATGTAAAAAGCAATATTTACTAATTTCATTTTCTCACCATACTTTGAAAGGTTGGAAGCGATGATTGATTTTAAAATGTAGGGGGAAAGAACCCTGGAAGGGTGGGCGGTGGCGCCCAGAGGAAGAGCCCCGTCGCGGCGCCGCGGGGTGCAGAGGGGCGCCCGCACCGGAGGTGCCGCCTGTGCCACCCCCGGGACACGGGCAGGGAGGCCGGGAAAAGGCCGGGGGTGGTGGCAGCAGGAGGCTCCTCTGAGAGGCGCAGAGCGATGCTGGCGGGATGCACGCCAGAGACCTGCTCCTCCTGGGGCTCACAGCAGCCCGCGGGAGCCCTGCTCTCCCAGGACGTGGAGCTCAAACCTTAGTTCTTCCGTACAAGAGAAAGGTCTGTGGCGCGAACGCGAGCGGCTCAAGTTTGTTCACAACCAAGTACAACCTCAGCGAACACCCGCTCCACAGCCAAGGCTGTAAATGGGATTTTATAGAATAAGACTTTCTTCACGCCACAGGCCACAGAATTACATTCATTTTTTTTCTGCATCAGGACAAGAACGTCTGAGACAAAAGGTATAAATATGTTCTTGGGAAGGCAACCAGCCCCACTGCGGAGACGTCCAGCGGGACAACGTGGCACATCCACTGATGTTCTGACAGCTCCTGCTCTCTGCCAGCAAGCAGGCACCCCGATCCTACTGTACCTCAGCACTTAACGGCCAGCTGGAAGAACTGAAATAGATTTTGTGGAGCCAACAAGGGCAAGCACGAACACAGACACCACGACGCAGATCTGCTGGATGCAGAAGGATGGAGGAATCTGCAGGTCTGCGGGGTGATGAGGGTTTTCAGGACGCGCTTTGAGAGGGTGGATGATTTTCTCCCAGAAACGTATCCCACTGGGCACACTCCTCTTCTGCATAATCCTCGGAACCGCTCCGGCCCCACAGTGACAACACGGCGTTGGGAGCCGCCGCGCTGAGATGCTGCCAACACTCCCAAAAGCACGGCAGCACAGAGCAGACACAGCTCACGCAGCCGCAAAAGAGCAAGTTCACAGTGCAGGCACAAATTCAGTCTGGTCTAAGTTATGACTTTTAGCACTCACGCAGTTTCTTCACTCCATTTTTTCATTAACATTTATAGCGGCTGGGAATGGTGTGACTCATAAAAAATAGCAGATTATTTTTATTGCGGTAGGTTTAAAATTTAATAGTCCTGATACAATAACAGAAGCGTTTCTATTTACAATATGAAACTCAGTATCTGCAGAACTGTGAGCAACGTAGTATTCTAAGTAACCACATCTCATAATTCTTTAAATGAAAACACATTAGCATCTCCAGGCATAACAGAATATGAAATAAGGAGGGAATCTATTATTACTGTAAGAAAAGAAAGCACCAATTATAGAATATCCTGCAGTTGTTTGAGCTCCACTTTAATCACCTGAGCTCAGAGTGCAGAACCTGAAAACCCGTCTGCTCCTGAAGCTACGTCAGGACTACGGGCTGCATTTTGGGCAGTAAATGACTGTAGGAGGTTAGTTTTTCCAGGTGGCTGTGTGCGCGGCAGCCCATCAGCTGGAGCAGCAAACTCCCCACCGCGCGAGGCCGGGCGCGGCACAGGGCAGAGCCTCCTCTAGAAACCAAAGCCACCATCTCACAGCCCCGTCCATCCAGCCCCAGACGTTTCATTCTAACTGAAATGATGTGATTTTTGTGTTTAGATTTTAAATAGGACCTCTGCCACCAGTGTCTGCGTCGCTGATGTCAGTAGGGTTTCTGATGCTGACTTTAGCAGGGACAGAAGCAAATTAAGGACTTGACTCAAAGCTCGTCAAAGCCAAAGGCAAAAGCCCCTGTTGACTGAGTCAAGCTTTGGGGGTGGTCCTTCTCCCCCTGCACCCAGTGGCTCCTGAACATGGGCTCTGGACTAGCCCCATCTGACTGGTTTGGACCAGCTCACTTTACTTTTGTGCCAAGTCCATAGTTAGTGCTTCAGAACCGGTTGGTTCTTACAATGTTTGGGTTGTTCAGAGCGATGGCATTAACCTTCAGTTTTACGTTAAATCTCTTTCTTCGGTCTGGAGTTCTACAGTTGCTGTTTGAGCAAAACTGAGTGAAAAATGTTCAGCCTGGTATTAGAGATGCCTACAAATCAGCGTTCCACAATCCCCCTGAAAATACAGAGCTGCGATGCGCCACGCAGCAAGCCAGCCCCAGCGGAACCACGGGAGGTTCGGTACTGAAGGATGATCCAAGCTGCCGCAGAAAAGGAGCCCGTGTTTGCAGAAGGGACAGGGGGTATCCCATTCGCAGGGCTCATCGCACCCATAATCACACCCTGAGGCCCCAGGGCCTCGTTCTTCTTGTTGACTGATAAAATAGGATGCAGAAAGTTTTGAGGGAGCCGCAAGCGCCAGCAGCGGCATGAAGAGCTTTTCACAGTCAGTGGAGCTGCGGGCTGTGAAGGACAGGGAGTGACAGAAGGGGAGGGACACGCTGGATATGCAGGATCAGAGGGAAAATGGCCCCGTTTTGCAGAAATTCACCCTCTAACCCTCGCTAAATTGAAAAAGGTGCTATTTCTGTATCTGGGAAATGACCTTAGAAAACTGGTGTCAGCAGGCAGCGCGAGCCCCTTCCCCACAGCAGGCACCTCAATGGAAGCTGCTGCGGGGGCTCTCGCTGCCCGCTCTCAGCGTGGCTGCGCAGGACCTACCTGCACCCAGTGTCACCCGTGCTGACCTGGGCCAGGGCTGTCCCTGCCCACCACCTCCCAGCACCCCGTCAGGAGCCCACCCTGACACCTCCAGCAGCTCGGCCACCACCGAGCCCGGGGTCCGATGGGCTGAACAGGGACTCGCTCCCCTCACCTGGGAGCTGCTGGGCTCTGACCAAAGCGCTATGAAATATGGCCTAAAACAAGCAGAGGAGCGAAATGAGGTCCAGCTCGTGAAGCTCCCCCCGGGGCAAGCTCAGCCGCGGCCAAAACTCCCCAAGTGCTGGTTCCCCACAGCCCCGGGGAGACCACTGGTACCCACAGCAGGAGTCCCTGCCCCACTCAGCGCTACCGACTCCGGAGAGAGTGAACTCAAAGATGATCACTGAGCTGGCTGAGCTCCACCTGAGCTCCCGCGAAACTAAAGCCCTGAGAGGAGCCAAGCATCGCAGAACAAGTAGTAGGTGTAGGTGAAGAGACGCTCCCAAGCGTCTAAGCAGCTCACAGCAGAGCATCTCTTGGCACGCTACAAAACCCCTAAAATAGCCTACTCTTTCAAATCTCAGTTAAATAAAAAAAACCCTTCTGAAAGTAAAAATTAAATATAAGACCTAAAAATATGGAAAATGTCATTAAAATAATTAAAGTTAAATTAAACCAAACCAAACCCATTAAACTAAAGAAACATAAGCAGGAATTTGTTTTTGTAGATCCTGAACTCTTGCTCCTTCTCCCTCTCCCAAGAAAACAAAATAACCCCACATTCTCAACCAAGGTAAGAGCTGGGACTGATCCCACCCCAGGCAAACGTCTCCGCTGTGGAAGCAGAGGATGGGGACTAAAATTAAAGGCCTAGAAACGTCTTCAGCAGCGCAAAGGCCAAGCACAGCCGTAACCCGAGCCCTGAAACCGGTGCATTAAGGAAAGATCTATTGAAGGCCAAGGACCCAGACAACTATTACTTTTTTCCCTGGGGCCACTACACAAGTTAAAGGAAAACAGAAGCAAACAGAAAAGAAAGAAAATGGCAAAATTAATGGCGTGAGGTTAATTGGTACTTGACCGACTCCGTTTGCAGGTGGACTCTGACGGCGCGGCAGCCGTTGGGGCAGAGCTCCCACCGAGCGCCGGCCCCAGATACGGTACTGGGAGCCCCCAGATACGGTACTGGGAGCCCCCAGATATGGTACTGGGAGCCCCCAGATACGGTACTGGGAGCACCTAGATATGATACTGGGAGCCCCCAGATACGGTATTGGGAGCCCCCAGATACGGTATTGGGAGTGGCCAGATACGGTACTGGGAGCCCCCAGATATGGTACTGGGAGCCCCCAGAAGGACGATTGACTCTGGAGGGAAATATTTCCTTCTTACCTTACTAACGGGTTCCATCTCAAAGGCTCGTTTCAGAGTCTCTTCTGTGTAACAGGGATTCAGCTGCTGGATTTTCTGTTTCCAGGCGTCTATTGACAGAAGGTTAGAAGTCAGAATTTTGTTCATTTTCCTTGTTGTTTTTTTTCCTCCAAGTCCCTCCCTGAAAAGTCAATTTTTTTCCTTGCTGCTTTGTGTTTGCTGAAGCTCAGCTCCTTCTGTGCCTCTTCGGTGGTTTTGAGGAGCAGTCCTGGATTTTTACTCCATCAGTTCTCTTTATCTCAGTCGCGACGGCCTCCTCTGTACTTTGGGATTTACCCCTTCACACATTCAAAGTCAACTTTGAGAAACTGTGAAAGTTTCAGTCGTGTCCCTTTCTGACCCAAAACAGCGCAATGGGATCACAGCAGATGTTAATATTACAAGAAAGATATTTTAGAAAACTTAACGACCTCATTTGAAAGATTTCAGGGAAGAGGAACCCTCACCGTTTCCTCTGGTCCCCTCCCCATTTCTGGGTCATCAAAACCCTTACAACAGGAATTCATTTCCCAAACAGACTGCCTGGCTTTAGCTCCCAGCCAGCATTGTGCATTTCTGCACTGGACTAAATGCCCCAAATTCAAAACAACGTCCTTTTTCCAGACCCATTAGACCTTGCTCAGGTTTCTTCCTCACCTCCCCCAAGAAGAGCACAAGATCAGCTCATGAGGGGACACTGGTGATGGCCTGATCCTGGTGGTGGCAAGGGCCATAAATCACAGCAGTAGTACATCACAGAACGCCATGGGGCTGGAAGGGTCCTCTGGAGACCACCCAGTCCAACCCCTGCCAGAGCAGGGTCACCCACAGCAGGTCCCACAGGAACCAGGGGGGTTGGAATGTCTCCAGAGATGGAGACTCCCCCACCTCTCTGGGCAGCCTCTGCCAGGGCTCTGACACCCTCACAGCAAAGAAGTTCCTCCTCATGTTGAGATGGAGCTTCCCATGTTCCAGTTTGTGCCCGTTCCCTCTTGTCCTGTCCCTGGGCACCACTGAAAAAAGCCTGGCCCCATCCTCCTGACACCCACCCTNGGGCAGAGCAGAGGGGCAGGATGACCTCCCTGCACCTGCTGGCCACAATGGCACCTGCCTGATCCCACCTCTGCCCCTCTACACGCAGAACCATCCGTGACCTTCACGTTTCGCAGGGAAATACAGAGCCCAGTGCTGCAGCAAACCTTGGGGCACCCAGCGGCGCCCATCTCCAGCGACAGCAGCCACTCCAGAAGGGCTAAGGCTGGGGAAGGGTGGCCAAGTCAGAAGAGAGAATTACCTGACACAATGCATGGAAAAACCAATCTCCCTTTGCCTGTGAGCTGTTGCAGGAAGCAAAACAAAAGTGATTTGTCAAAGCAGCCCCTTTCCCTTCCAGGTTACCTTGCTCTTAGAGGCTGCATTGGGAGTAATGAAATCTGAAAGTCTTCCTCCAGAGAAAATTCAGCCTTTTTGTAGCATGTATATACTTCCTCTCCATCACACCTAATTGTTTGGATTAGCATCATTTTCACAAAAATAGGCATTCTAAGCAACAGACAATGCGCACAGACCCATTCTGCAGGAGCACAATGCGCAGCGAGCAGCGGCGGCTGAACAAACTCCAAGTGTTCTGTACCTTCCAGAAGAAACTCTTCATTTCCATTTATGTAGGTTTGAATATGAAATAATGATTATAATAATTATATTTTATGATTATAATCATAATTAAATGATCATGCTGCAGCAGCACTTCCACGGACACCTCTGGGGAGGTTTTCCCCAGGTCAGGGGAAAAGTCTGGAAAGACTTCCTCCTGTAGGAGTCCCTCCATGAATGCAGGTGTCCGGATGCACAGGGGGGAAAATACAGGCTACATGTACACATGGACAGGAAGGGAGAGGAACTGATGCAATGAAGCACTCTTATGTGGAAGAGCACAAGTTTTGAACCCTGAATGAAAAACACCCAATTAGCTCCCCAAAATATATATTTTTTTAGAAATCCCATTGAATAGCACAATACAGCTGAGATCTTACTTGCAAGCATCTTGCCTCCTTGCAGCCTGTAAGTCTCTTTGGAAGTCTCTCTCTGCCAATAAACCATCTCTCAGTCTGCATTTACACGGTATCTTCAGGGTTCTTATCTTCTTAGTATCTAATCACGCCCGGGATTCCCACAGAGGGCATGAGCTTTTACATTCTTACATCAGGATGCATGCGGGTATGTATTTTTAACATCCTTTCCTACTTTCATTTTAAATCTCGCTTTCATTTTGCCCAGTCTTGAAAAAGTTCAGTGGAGTCAGGGACACAGAGAAACCCATTTCTGGGACAAACACAGAGCCAGGAGCTGTGCTTTGCTCAGCACCACTCAGGGTGCCTACAGCAGAGCAGGAAGCTGTAACATTATCTCAGCATCAACCCAAACCTTCAGCCAAAAAACCACTATTCCTGTTCCCTGGCATGACGGCTGGAGAACAGGGAAGACGGCAGCGGGACAGTGAATCTCCAGTGCAGGTGACATTTTGCATTATGGAATTAGGAGAATAAAGTCTCGCAAAGAAAACACATTAGTGTGCAGTATTTATTACCTTTTACTAATCTGAAGTCAATCAATTTGATATGACTAAATTGATTCTGAAATAAACAGACATTTTTAAATATACATGAAGATGAGAGGCTTTAATATGAGAGCATTTAGTTGATCTGCGCTCCTAATCCACATGCAAGATACAGCCATCAAATATTGTACATCTTTCATTTTACACTGGTCCATAATAAAGCACAAGTTTTGAGGGTGAAAGCAGGGAGGAAAGAAATCATATTTTCAAGTAGCCCTTTTAGTAAAAAAGAGCATCAACTATATATTAATGCACCGCGTTTCTCTCTGATTCTGATTTTACTTACAGTATAGAGTTCTGCCAAATATACAGCTCACCAATGATACACAAACTGCGGCCCCTCGCTACGCAAAAACCAAACCAAACCCAGACAGACATACGACAGAAAAGAATTCTACAGATTAGAAAAGTGGCGTTTTAGAGCGTTGTGTCACTGGAGAGTGCCCCCGACACCGGTAAGAAAGGTCATGCACGACGGTTTTAAGAGAAGGCTGCCGTCAGCCCCCGAGGGACGTGGCCCATGGGCAGGAGGAGGCACAGGGCAGGAGGACGGCAGCTTCCCCGTTATCTCTTGGGCCTGTCCATGTCGTCGATGGCCGCCAGCAGCTTCTGCCTCGCCTTCTTGTTGATGTAGGAGCCCAGGCAAACATTCACCAGGTTGGTCAGCTGCTTGGTGGAGTATTCCTGCAAGCAAAGGCAGGTCATGGCATGGCTAACCAGAACACTGGACAAGGACAGCAACCCAGGAGACACAGACACAGGCACGGCGGACGCCTCAGCCGAGAGAGCGGGTGAGGACACGTGGGAGATCTGGAGGGGTGGTTAAGCCAGGCCTGGAGAGTTTTCACAGTCGAGGCAGAGGGAAAAAAATCTGCATTTTGCTACATGGCAGGTTACAATGGAAAAGCCTCAGGACTTCAGTAGCGTTGGACTGAGCTCACAGAAAGTAACTCTGTGAAGGATATAAATCAATTTTTACTGTTTTCCACTCTTTGGGAGGTGTGGTGGGAAATATATATGCAAATGGGATGAGATTTTAACACAGAAACATTTTTCTAAACAAACTGTGACAAAAAACGATGGTCTTTTTTATTTTGACTTCTTGTTTCCAGTAAGCTTCTAAATGCTTCTGCCTCCAGGGTCTCCAAAGAATGTTAATTTCAATACGTGATAAAGGAGGTAAAAATGGCAAAAGTGTCAAGACAAGAATTCTTAACACCCGTCAAAAGAGTCCCTTTGCCTGTACTGCCTTTATACCTGACGCTGTCCCCAACAGGGCTCCCCCCCAGGTTAAGACAAGAGGTTTTTCCATGCAGGTCACCAACCAACAGCTCACCATCTCTTGCGCGGCTCCAGATAAAACAAGGGAAATGTTATTAAAGATGTATTTCTGTCATCCACTTCTAGTGGGATTTAAAGTAATCCCAAAGTACAGATTTCAGAGTGCTCTGTTTTAAAAGGCTTTTCATCGCCGTGATGGGCAGCTCCGGCAGCGTGTGCCCGTTGCGCGGGCAGCCCGGGGACCACTGCCAGCTGCTCTCCGTGACAGCTCAGTGCTCTCAACGCAAACGCAGGCTCATCTCAGAGCAACGCCCATCCTGATCCACCGCTCCCCCACGAAGACAAAGCACGGGGTCGCACACGTTGGGCCCTACAACTTAGCTGAAGCCGTCCTAAAGGCAAAGGAAAACTTTGTGGGGTGATTTCCAATGATACCTCTCGAGGACGGAGCTGGGCACTTGGGCATGTTCTGAGCAGCACACAATGTTTTCAACTCTAGTTCCCTGAAATTTCTGTCCCGGCAGGTAGATGTGACTGGCTTCTTCATCCCTCCCAGCCATCAGATGTTGAACCAGCACAAACACATAGGAATGCCATATGCTTACAAACACAATGAGCACACACACGCATACGTGCCTTTGTAGTTACACTGCTCCCCATACAGATCTACTGCAATAACTGTATATACTCACATATGTGCATATAGTCATCTTTAACACACAGAAGCACTGATCATTTATAGTTGCTAGTATGATTCTGTCATCACGGTGACTTTTCCCAATGGACAGGAAAAGAATGCAACTTTAACTCTTACCCTGTGCTCCTTTATCCAGCACTCCATGTCGTTCTCTGTCAGGTAGTATGCCTTAATGTAGGTCTCCACAAATTCTTTATCTGGAATAGGCCTAATGTCTGTTAACTTTTCCAGCTTCATTAAGAATTGCTGAAAGTCCAGTTGCATCAAGGCACGTCCTTCATTGCTGCACTTCTTTACATTGGCATAACTGAGAAGAGAAACATGGTGGAAAGCAAGACTTTAAAGGAAATAGATCTGAATCTTACTTCTCAGACATTTAACTTAGTCCTCTGCACCTTGAGGAGGAAGAGAATTACGGCTTTAAGTTAAAAGCAGACAAGAACTGCTCTCAGGATGTCCAATGCAGAGTTTGATTTGCATCAGCAGAGTATGTTTTAGCCCCTCTTGGAACAGAACTGCATCATGCCCAGTAGTACTAAAACACATTCCCCCCCGAAAATCCTGCAGTAGGGAGTGCAGAGGGTGAAGACAACTGGGGAAGAACTATGGAAACGTGTAGAAGGAGTGGAAGACAGAACATATTCTGTGATGAAAGACGTTGTGATGAGAGCCCAGACCTACATAGTTTTGTGTTCTTGCCTCTTGCTAAATGCAGTGGATGAAAGGACTGCAATTCTGAGGTGACAATATCGACTCTGAAGAGACTGGGACACTGATTCAGAGGGAGGGATGAGCAGGGTGTAGCAGTGTCTAAGGTGCTTGAGCCTCTGCTGACGAAGCCACCTAAGACACCTCTCTGCTCCTGAAGAATTTGGGAAAATCCTGCTCTTCCCAGCAAAGAGAAACAGCATCACCATAGGGAAGCTGACAATTACACTTCAACTTCTGTCTTTGCTCTGTTGGGAGCTAATTTTCAGACAGAAGTTTCTTTGAAAAAACAACTGTTTCAAACGCTGCAGTAAAACACTCATGTCATTCCTCAGCCGTACCCAGGTACAAGACCAACAAGACTTCATGCTGTGCCAGGCTCTGCCAAGCAGCTCCTGAGGAATGCGTTAAGCCTTGGTATTTTTAGGCTCCCCAAAAGCACAAGAGCTTCCCAGTGCACTCAAAATCAGAATTTTAAATTCCATAAGATAGATGTTATCATTACAGACATGTTTATCCAAACCCAAGAGACTGAACTACTTACCCTTCCACGAGAGTTCTGTTGGCCAGGCGGATGCAGTGCTCCCACAGGATGTTGGAGACTGGCAGCGGGATGCGGACCCTCTTGGACACCTCGTTCAACCTCCTGTTAAACTCTTCAAATTCCTGAGGAAACCCAACAGCTCATTACTCCTTTAGCGTAAAAGGGATCCCACTCTATACACCCCTAGCAACAAGGAGATGCACACGAAGGAGAATACTGGAAAGGAAGAGAGAGCAGAGATCCCAACAAGCACAGGCTGTAGAGACAACCTTAATGTGCAAAGCAGCAAGAACCCCGCTCTCGGTGTGGCAGTCACAACACCCCCTCAGCAGTTTTTTTAAAAAAAGAAATACTGTGCTTTCCCCAGAAGTATAAGTTCTCCATAAAACTAGTACCTCAGAAAATTAACCAAGTAGCTAGTCCTTCAAACAACATTCTCCATTGCCTCACTCCCTCAACTCATCTTCAACTTTTTTCAAGCCAGCATCGGCCACCGAAGAAAACCCAGTCGCATTCACAGGAAGTTCTACTGCAGAGCCCAGAGGTGGGAATTACAAACCCACTCCTGAAAGCCACGGCAGCACAAAGAAGGGCAATCCCAAAGATTCCCATTCGGTGCAATGACAGATTTCTGTCAGATTCTCCCTTCTTTGCTTTATGTTTTTTTAAGCAGAGAACAGCTACAAAGGTGCAATCAAAACTGTTATTCAACACTGAGGCGTAACCTTTGCTGTGCTACATCACATATCTTTAAAATACATTTTTCAGTTTCTCTGTAAGAATTAGTATAATTCTGCAAGAACTTCCGTCTAAAGGCCTTTAGAAACATTATTTAAGCATATATCAAAGGATGGCAGAGGCTTTCCCGTAGCTGGTCCTATATTCCATCAGACACAGGGCTGTACAACGAGGAAAGCGGAGGAGAACGTGGGTCAACAGCTTCCCTTTTACCTTCCTTTTCAAACGCTAACTTCCAAATATAGTGGCTTCAATTAGATAGTGCATGGTCGTTATCGAGGCCGGTGTGACCTACAGCTCCTATGAGACATCTCAAAGACAACCACTGAAAGAATGCAGAACAGCAAACAGCCTTTGTTTAAAAGGCCACTGTCCCTGCCTCAGGCCACCGCGTTCTCCTCAACACTATTCCATTTACTACACATTTATGGACTGCTTGAGACCGAGCCACAAAACTCACTGAACTGCTCTGGTCGCTTTTCCCCACCACATCATCAAAAATCCCCACTGAGAGCAACCTGCCAGCAGCAAGAACAACGATAACTCTGGACAGACCTGCTCATAACCACTTACCCTTTGCCAGGTGCTGGATTGCTCTAATCACGCTACTTTAACAGCTTTAGTGAAGTATCACTGTAGTTTAATGTTTATATGTAAAACTCTAGCACAGTTTCCCAGAAAGCATTCACCTTTAAAAGAGCGTCGACGTATATGTTGTGCTGGGACATGATTTCCTTCACATCCCACTTCACGTTAGCCATGAGAAACAGCATTTGTTCATAATCAATGGCTTTAGCAGCAACAATCCAATAAACCGGTTTGCGCAGTTCACTGGCAGTTGACACCGTCTGAAACAGAATATAAATAAAATTCAACTCAGTAAATTTCTGGCTAATAACAGCAATGTACAACCACGACGTACAAGCATTTGCAACGCGCTGTACACGTGTCAAATCCTGTTGAAAAATCAGTTGTGAATCGCAAATTCTGACCTGAGAATAGAACTGCTGAAGAAAAGGCTTCTTGGCAGCTGGCATCACCGCGTCGAGGTGAGGCTGAAGAAATTCAAACTGCTCTGCCAGAAATACCCTTTGAAAGCAAACAAAATTTACTGTGAGCCAAATGCAACGTTTGGCACACCTCTGTACAACGTTACTCTACAGCTGACATATCTGGCAATAGCGATCTGCAAGCTTGGAAAATTTAGCCCCAAAAAGAACCGTATCAGTTCCACGCCAGCGCATCAGCAGGTACTCTCAACTCTGACCGTTCTAAAATACCACTGCAAACAAGAAACTGCTTGAATACAGAGACCAGGGATCGAACACCAACAACTCCAGTATTTTACTCAGAATACGCTGCAGAAGACTGACCCGAAGTCTACTCAAGTGAGTGGACAAGTGTCGGGCAATTTCCATGCTGCGGAGCAGTCAACATTAATATTAGAATTCTGCAATAAGATTCCTAATTACTTACATGCTAGTGAATATTTAAAAGATAGAACGAGGTCAACTTCTTTCTCAGGGGTAGGATTTGTTAACAGCAACATAAGAAAGAAATGCATTCCTAACTAAGCATAAATGAATGCAAAAGAAAATAAGCTGCTTTGAAAATACATTTTTAAAATGAACTCCTAATCTTTAAGTGTTACCTTGCATGGGGACAAAAAAAATTTAAAAAAATCCTGTCTGACTCTTACCATTGCTCTGACCATCTAAAAACCACTCTGGGAGTTCTGCAACACTCGTTATAATCTTTTCTTCTCAGGTGCAGGCTGCCCAGAACCCTGCAATCCCAGCCACAGCAGGACGACCTTAACAGTTCTGAGTTCCAGCCCACACCCTTTGAGCACTTAACATGAAGTTTAAATGAACTACACAGATTAAATACTCCCATTAGCCTCTTTAAAATGAAACTGTTTTCCTGCTAGACCTGGCCTTGTGCTGTCCCAGTTCCCAGCAGCTGCAGCAACGTTTCACTGCCTGCACCTGCAGGGGGTCGGACGGATGGTCTGGCCCCACTCCCTTTAATGGAGAAATTGCCTCTATCAAGCATATTTAACAGCATATTGAGGCAGGTGGCTTTGACCTCTCAATGAGAAGGTTTGGGCTTGGAATCACAATCTCTTAACCAATCCATAGCTTCCAGGGCGCACAAAAGGCGGGGCACAGCAAATAACCTACAAGGATTCTGTGGCCACCACTCTCTCTGCCAAACCGTATAGCGAATTGCCAGATGTCAAAACCACGAGATGACTGAGATGTGGACTTGGCACCTTCTCCTTTCTCTCTTCAGCAGCTGTGAGAGTTCCTGTGGCATCAGCAGAGACCTCCTAAAACAAAGAATTAAACAACTGAAACCCCACAAAAGCAGCTAGAATGTCTCCAGCTGAGCAGTTTCAGACAACAGATAAGATAAAGGAACGCTTCTACCTCCAAGCAGAATTTTAAATCAAGCCTGAACCAAAAGACAACCATAGTTTTTTCTGTTTGAAAGGTGTGGTGTTCTAACAGGTGAAAAAACATGACACCGTGTAGATCAGTATCTATCTCAGGAAAAAAAAAGCCTGAGAGCCTGAGAGCACACTTGTTGCCACACCTCAGCAGCCAGAGCAGGCTTTAGCCCAGGTGCCTACTGCAGACTGAGGGACCCACCTCCAACCTGCTGGCAACCAAGCAAGCAGGCAAAGCAAAGGAATGTTACTTGTGTGTGTGCTTTACTGGTTATGTCAGCTGTGGGTAACCTGAGGAAAACAGAAATGATGCTTTAGAACAAGTTATCCCTCCATGAAACCTGTTCCGCAGACATCTCGCTCATAGCAAGGAACTAGTCACAGCACTGAAAACAAGGTGCTGTATCAACTGGTCACACCAGTGCAAAAAACAAAAAACCCAAAAAAACCACAGTAGAAACAAAAAACCAGAGGACTGACACAAAATAGAATAATTACTGTTCACAGAGTTTTCAGACAGCTTGGCCTAAGCAGCAGCAGAGAGCAGCGGGCACTAGAAACACTGACGGAGCAAAGCGATGGTCTGGTTCTTTCTACATAAAGGAAGGACATTCACTGTAGAGCTTGAAAAGCCAAGAGGAAAGGTCTTGCACAGATGATCAGGTGAAAAGGGGAAAGCGCAGGAAGGTAATTCTGGCAGCAAACTACCTGACAGACTCAGCTGCTGGGCTGCAGCAATGACAGGTAGGGCAGGTGAAAACTGATTGTCTCAAAACGTCTATGGACTTGGAGAGAATTTAAGTTCTGATCATTAAGAATGAGCAGAAAGATCAAACCTTTGCTGCTGGGGACAAAGCAGCACCAGAATGTGTTTACTGCTTGATGAAAGCCAGGCCATCAGTGACATCAAGAATATAAGACAACTGGGAAGATAAGAGTGTCCAAGTTGTGGTTTGAGCGTGTCTGAGGTGTGGAGGAACAAAAAGATCTCAAGTTCCACTTTCAGCATCTTGGATTTTAGTTGACAGATGCCTCCCATGATGTGACAGGCCAAGCTACCAGGGCGGGGGATTCACTACATGGAAAAGGCTCCTTCAGCTCTGTATCTCTCAAGACGTCAAACACAAACGTAAGAAGAGGCTACAGCAGATGAGACACAGCACAGACCAGGAGAGCAGGGATCTCACTACCAAGGGTGATGAAACTACCTTCAGACTTCTAAAAAACAAACTTGTAATAGCTTCCAGAAGTGCAAAGCAGATAAATCAGCCTTGAAGGATCCCCTCAGGAATTCTGACATTAAAACCAAAGACTGCTGACTGAGCAATACCAGAAATGCATCATTTGTGGCGCTAAAAGATCTCACAGAAATAGATCAATGAGCAGAAGATAAAACTTCTAAAAGCAGCTTCTGGTGAATGCTGTCAGATACAGAGGCACCGGCATGGGAAGGGCCCTAGAGGCTACCTGCATCCCTACAGTGTTTGGCAAATGAATCCTCTGTGCTCTGAATCAAAGTGCAATTCCTCAATTTCCTACAGCTCCCTGTCCCAGTGAGCGTGCCCAAAGCCCAGGTACTCACCAGGTCAATGAGACTCTCCTGGATCCTGTTCAGCGTGGTGCGTAACCTGCTGCTGCTGAGGCCCAGGCCCGTCGACTCAAACTGGAAGAAACACGCTCTATTAAAGCCGGGAAAGGAAAACCCACGGGTTTGAACTCTACAGCGACACAGCAAGACTCCAGCTTGCAAACACCGGCTAGAGTTCACCTGCACGGAGGTGTTAGCAGATGATCACAACACACACAGTGAAAAGCCAATCCACAGGTGACAGCACTCAGCACCGCACCGCTGAGAACGGCCCAATACCTGCCATGAAGATGGCAGCCCAGCAAACAAACGGTACCCCTTCTTGTCACACCAGATTTGGGTGCAGGACTCAATTTTCTCATTTGTGTGACCAGCCCAGAATGGTGCACCCCGATGTCCCACCAAGACTTGCACGAACTCTACCCCCAAACCAAGTGGTCTTGGCTTCTCTCTCAAACTACAACATTTCTTGTAATTCCTTATTAAACATCTGACTTGCATATGTACAGCTGTGTGCATCGATTGTTACAAAACAGTCGTTATTGCTTAGTGCATATAAAGATCTACCTGAGCTACGCACCATCTTCATGTTCATGGCTCGGAGGCATTACGGGGCAGATGTTCAGCTGGGATAAATCAACAGAGCTACGCTGATTTCCTGGGCAATGCACTGAATTACACCAGCTGAGGCTCTGGCCCGACATGCACAATTCATGTAGCTACTTATGTTCTACTTCCCATTAAAAAAACCCAACGAATCAACCAACACAACAAAGGAAGTGGAAAGGGGACAGGTAAGAAGCACACATTGACATCGAGACTCTGGAGTGTCTGGGTACAGTTCTGGTATGTGATGGCCCCCAAAGGCACTTCACCCACCACGCAGAGCCCCGCAGCACGCCGTGCTGTCAGACCCCCTGTGATCCCCTACATCAGGGACAGAAAGCTTCGAGCTCACGTCAGCCCATCCACTCCTTTTAAACGGGAAAAGGTCTCATTTAGGTCCCCATTTCCTGCACCGAAGTTGCTGGCTTCGGATGTCCATGTGCTCCAATCCTCCTACACATCCAATGACAATCTTCCTGAGCTGAATTCCCGGGGGAATTGCACTCGCCGAGATGCAGGACCCGAGCGGCTGTCCCAGCGCCCACAGCTGATAAATGGAAGCGATCACACCTGTGTTTTCCACAACTGAAGTAAGCTGTTTACAAAAGCAATTTGTATTTTTCTTCATGTTTTTACTGTAGAAATCTCACTTCCGAGCTGCCTGTGATTTTGCAGGTACATGGGTGGAAAGGAAAATAACTTTTTTTTCCCCTTTAAGGAACACGCTCTTAAGTCTGTTTTCCCCCTTAATGCCATATAGCACCCTTTTGAGACACGGCCAAAAGGACTGCAAATTCAAGACTGGCTATTGTCCCTCTGAAGGCAAGAAGAAACAGAAAAAAAACACCCTGCTCAAAGGGAAAAAAATATACTAAATATACTATAAACATATACTATATTTATATATACTAAAATATACTAAAATCATATTTGCAAGTTTCAGCCATTAAATCTCATTTTAAGAGACTTGCACCATCAGAACACAGCCCCCAATCTGCCACTAATTCTATTTCTGCCTTTCAATTATTAAATTTCAGTAGTTATCAGTAACTGTTACTTACTTACCCTATAATGATGTATTTCTTTCTAAAAAATGGCAATTGCTCATTTGAAAAGTATCTGAGTGAAAATGAATGTTTAAACAAAATTTCTGTAAAACCTTACATATCAAGAACTCCAGATGTAGCAGCGACCAGTTACAGCCTCCAGTCAGAACTGGGCAGCCACATAGGAGGGGGGAAAAACACAACAAAGAACACCCAAAACCCCCAAAATCTCATTGCTCAGCACTTTTCCCCAAGGACAGAACCTCCTGACTTGGCCCAGAAGCCGCCATTCGGCAATCCGAGTGCTGTGCTCCAGGGAAGCCACTTCTAGATGCAAACCAGCAGATACTTAAATTCCCCAGACGCTACCTGGAGAGGTTAGTAAGTAGAGCACTGGACAATTTACAGAGCTATTTACTCGCCACCAGTTCTACATCAAACCTCTTACAGTTTGAAAATAAAAATAAAAATGAAGCGTTTTCCATAAGAATGGCCACAGGTTTAGAGTACCACGTCGTCAAAAACTTAAATCGCATGTCAAATCTGCTCTGCTAAGGAAGCCTGCTTTGTGCCACGTTCACAAACACCTTACAATTTAGAGAACAGACACTAAGTACAGGCCATTCCTTTTAATTTCATGTTAGGCAGCTCCATAACTTGAGACAAGGGGACAAGGCAGCCTTAACTGGCATCCCACAGACTAATACGGTTTTGAAAGAGCAATTCTTGCTGAAATTGTGCACCTTTTGGCAGAGAAGAAAGCCAGCTGCTGAGCACAGCGTCCACGTGGTCTGGAAGCAGCACTCGATGGCTGAGCATCGCGGCCGGACACAGAACTCCACACGTATATTTTTAAGTCCTTGGTTTCCAGAGACCTGGCAACGGGCTCCGTGCAATGAATCACTCTCCCGAGGCGTGCGCTGACACAGGCAACATTCACAAACAATCTCAACCCTTTAAGGAAGCTCTATTGCCAGCATACTTTTGGGCATCCCATTTGATGCTATTTTGTAAATAAGAGGAAGGCTTCAGTGGCCTAAATCACATACCATCACCCCTCTCTGCTTTCTAGAGGTGTCTGAACACTAGGGAGCGAGGACATTTAAGCAGCGTTACAAGAGGGTTTACTGCATTCACAGACCCTTTGTAAGCGTCAGGTTTCCCATGGAAAATCATCCACCAAAACAGAGGTTGGGCACAGGCTACAAGACACCAAGTTCTCCCACCCGTCTGCAGCCCCGTTTACCTGCCCAGCACTGAGCTGCTCTCTGCTCGCAGCACAGAGGGAGGCACTCAGCATCAGCTTTGGAAACACAAAACGGGAGCGACAAAAATCCAGATGAATGCAACACAACGTGAAGAGCAAAGCAGCTGACTGAGCCCAGGGAAATCTGTTTCCTTAATGAAAAATGAAAGAAAACGAAAACCAACAAACCCCACCCATCTTCTAAACACAAACAAACTGCAAACGCATCTGCACTGCCAAAGAGAACAGCTCCAAACCATTTACAACCACATGTTGAGCCTGAAAACCCGTTACAATTTGCCAACAGATGATGATGAATTTGGAACCTCGCTATATTATTACCTGGGGAGTAATTTAGGGGCCAAGAGAGGAGAGAATTGTTTTTACACGCAGCTCTTCATAAAGGCTTTAAGACAACTCTGTTGGAAGTTGATCTATGTTACGTGCAGACATTGCCAACACGCATTCACTACAGCTCAAAAAATACCCCATTTTCTTTAATTCAACCAGTTTGACAGAAGAATACTAGATCTCAAAACACATATTTCAAACCTCGTAAACCTTTAGTTACTACTTTACTTTGACGTCCCCCTTCTCCTCCTCCTTTCACTATTCTTATCTAAGTCACAGAAATGCATACAGGAAAATTAAATCAACCCACGGTCTCCAGGCTCCAAACCATCCCCCTCCTTCTGCAGAGCGCCCCGTCGCTCCCCACCTTTGGCTCCCCTATGATATAAACATTTCATGTTCCTTCCTTTCAAAATCCTCCTGGAGACAGAGTATGGAATCTATTCAAAACCTAACAGGAATCCTGTCCCAGAGCTAATGATGCTACTGGTGCTTATTCCCCTGACCTCATCAGCCCTTTTTCACCCCAGCATTCGAATCCACTCTGGTGGCACTGATTTTTCTGGGGTTGTGTATCAGGTAGGATTTTAAGCACAGAGATCCTGTCTGTATTCTCATCCTGTCTGTACGGTGCTACGGAAACAAACAATGGCTCTACCTACCGTGTCGTTTCGGCCAAAGAAGGTATAGACCGCGTACAGATAGTAATCGAAGAGCTGGGACATGAAGTGGATCACGTCAAACGCAATTGGTTTCAGAATGTTCATCATCTGCATGTATTTCCCTTAAAAATTAAATACAGAAGATCAGTTTCCTCAGCATTAGGTGCTACAAAGACAGCAGTGAGTTCGGCAAACTCAAAACCAGCTTTACAAAGTTTATTACTTAGCCCCAAATATTGATTAAGAACAACTTAGTAATGTTTTAAGAGACTGGGGTGTTTAACAACAAAGCTAAATATGATGATTAAGACACCACAAATACCTCAAATGTGGATGTCAATCCATATCAAACTGCCCTGAACCACTCTTGGCCTTTTGGTACCAAATTCACAATATACAGCTCTCTGGATCCTCTACAAGTTTTAGCTTCATTTAGCCAAAAAACAATAATCCCCCAAAGTAGTCCCTATCAGATGACATATGAAGCCACTAAAGATTGTATGGATTGGTGTGGGCTTAAATGTGCACATACAGCTATTTCTCAAGCAATAGAAAAGCCCAGTATAGAAGTGACATGTATAAAAGCCCGGGACTGGATTTCACCCATCACTGGATTTCACCCGACGGCTCCAGGAGGGGTTCCCAGCAGTAACGCAGCATTTCCTGCTCTCCTGCCTTTTTATCTTGGGTAAGAAACCCAAGCAGTTTTAAGATGTATGTCTGAAATGTTTCTAGAGGGACAGACTGACAGGAGAGGAGGTTGCCGGGAGCCTGGCACATCCAGGGAGAAGGATAATTCCTTGTCTTCCTTCCTGACATCTGTTATTGTGCATTTCACTCGGGAAAATAAAAATTTAAAACATTTTAAATAGCAGACCTTTGTCTGCATGTTAGCTGAGTCAAACCAATCGAACAATTTGGACTCAGAAAGAATTTTTTCTATACAGGTTTCATTGACAGGGGTTACAGTTTTTAGGTATTTTATTTTCCAGCACAGAGTCTGGCTCTTTTCTCATGAAGTGTACTTGTGCAAACCTGGTATTGCAGACCCCTTTCAGTTCTGGCTGGCTAGCTCAAAAATGACACGCTGCTTGCCCTGTTAGCATCTTAAAAGCATAACGAATATATATATTATATGCTTTGGGTTATTGTAGGAAGAGACAGCAATTTTTGAACCAAAACATAAATGGATTCCACCTGGTATGTAGGATGTAGCACATCATTTAGCAAACCGTCACATTCCAGATGTGTTTCAATGTGACAGGTTGGAAAAAATTTCACCAGGGTGCTAAAAATACCTTCTTTTTCCTCTAATCAGCAACACTGTTTTTCAAGAAAAATACTAATTGATACAGAAAATGTTGTTTCATGCAAAGAAACTGGGTAACAAAGGGGAAAAAAAAAAGCTGTTAGTGTTGGGGGGAGGTATTTGAATTTTTTAAGCAAGTGTTTGTGTAGGTCAGTAAAAACCCACGTAAAAACCAAAAAACCAAAAGCCCACGGCACAGATGCACAGTAAGGTGACACAGCAGTACAGCGAGAACCAAGCAACAATCTGACACTGCCACTTCCCAGGTTTCTGCTCAGCTTCAGTACCAGGCACCTCTGGGCCGATCGCACACAGACACACATGGGTTTTGGGGTTTGTGCAGATTTGACACAGGTGGCAATAGTTAACACACAGCAGTTTAACCCTTCTGTTAATTCTAGCCTTAGTGATCAATATTTTGATCTACAGCACTATGAACAAACTGCAAAACAGACTTTAAAAATTCTGTTTGTCTTCCAAGAGGGAAAACTGAATGCACAGCCCAACGGGGTAACGTTTGGGAGTCTGGGAAGGATGGCACCAGTGGAAGCAGCTCCCTCCACGTGTGCTAGCTGAGCACTCTGGATTGCCACGGCCTGAGTTTTTCCACTTACTCTGTGATAAACACATTTTTAAACTTGCCCAGAACCCTACGCTCCATGAGGGTGATGTGTCCCATTCTGGCCAGTTGGATTTCCAAGTATCTGTGCAGCTGGCGTGAACACTGAAGGCAATCTCACAGGCAGCATCTCCTGCTTTTCCAAGGGGCTGCACGCTGTGCACTGCCCAAGCCTGTCCCCACAAAGACCTGCCGGTGCCAAGAACATTTCTCTGTTACTGCATCACTCCGCATCTCCACACAGCACGTGTTCCAAGAACATTTCCTCCCAGTTGCTCTCTCTAACAGGACGCCAACTTTTAACTCCTCTGCACTGCCACCTCCTTGCACCAAAGCCCCTCTTTGGGTTGCAAAGGGGAGGAGGAGAACGTTTCCAAAGAGCACCCATGGGCCAAGCCCCTGCTGTGCTGGGAGCTCCTGGGAGCCCCCCACCCCACCCAGTGTCCACAGCTCCAAGGAGGGTCCCTGTTAATGGCTAAAGCTGCCAAGCCTCCCACAGGTACCTTCTGAACGATCATTTCCAACTCTTCTCTTGTTCTTAAAGGCAGTAAATCGAGATGAGTGTCTGTCAGCCTAATCTACACACAACCCATCACTATAAACCGAAAACCACCCTGTGTAAACACACAACCCCTGAAGAGCCCAGACCCGAGTTACAGCGTATCCACCGTCATTAGTACCATCCTTCCTAGGGAGCCCCCCGGTTCCCAACAGGCAGCTTCCTACGACCTACACTAGGAGCTGAAGTGCCGCTTCGGAGGAAAAAGAGAAAAGAGCATTGCCAGTATATCACTTTGAAAGACTGTATGATTTGGGTTTCCCTAAGTGCCGTGAGATTCTCTGCCACGGGATCACTTATTTCAGCTACCAGATTTCCGCTGGGAGATTAGTCATTATCATTATTTTTTTCTTAGAAAATAACAGGTTTTAAACCAAGAAAAATCTGAGAGTCTCTTCCCAAAAACTATTCACAACAAAATCAAAAGCGAGACACAAAAAGGCATTGAGAAAAAACAACCCCAGAAATACTTTAATGGGTATTTCTTATGTCAGAATGATGTTAATTTAAAAAAAAACCAAAAAACATACAAACCCCACATACAACACCACAGTCATTAATTACTATTCTTGATGTACGGAACCTAGGCCGCAATATCCCATACAAATTTAACACAGGTTCATACCTCCTTTGTGTTTCAAGTCAACATTCAATGGCTTGATAGAAAAAAATTGCTTTATAAATTAATTAGTTTGCTTTATTTTGGAAATAATTACCTGGCTCATAAAGTTGAGGGAAAACCAGGTAAAATGGGCCATTCCCTTGAAATTCAAACTACACAAAGCCCCAGCAGCTCCCACTTGTGTCACAGCACAACTCGCTTCCGTAGCTCGTGCCTGTTGAGCTACACTCTGACTGACCCGTGTAGCCCCCCCAAGCACAGAGCGCACAGACACAGCACCCGAGGGGTTAGGGGCTGTGACACCCCTCCAGGGAGCACCACCCAGAGCTGCAGCGGGGGGACCTGATGGACAGAAGCCGCAGACAAAAGGGGGTCCCAAAGCAAGAAGGAGCCATCAGCCTTGGCTTCCCCCGGGAACAACGATCCCGACAGGGAGAAAGAGGGGAACAGGGTGGCTTTGGCGAGAGAGCTGAACTGGCCACCTCGGGGCACACTGAGAATGGGCCAGAAAAGACCTGGAACGAGCCAGACTACAGGAGCGAGGGGGTCCAGACAGAACAAAAAGGTGGCAGTTAAATGGGGAGCCTGGGGCTGGGGGTGCTGACCTGCCTGTAAGTGGTAGGGCACCTGCTGCACCGCTACGACTGAAAAGCTGCAAATAAAACCATATCCCAGGAGGGAAAACGGTCATTCTAGTACTGATCTACTGCTTTAATTTGCAGGAGGCAGGACTTCAGATGGAGTTTTGAAGAAAATATGGAAGTCACAGAAGCAGATAAACGGAGGCCATTAAGGTTTAGCAAAATATTAGTTTAACAATATTGCCAAGTAAATGAGGGAAACTACAGTTCTTCGAATGAGTAAGGGTTTAATAAAAGAAAGACAGAATGGGGTGCGTTGAGAAGGGCAGTATCTGGAAAAGCTACTAGTGCAGTTCCCAGCAACCGGCCTCTTCTTTAATATTTTCATTAATGACCCTGGCACAAAACCAGGAGTGTCATAATGGAAAAACATAAGGAGGTACCGTTAAAACAGAAAAGGGTTGACATAATATACGGGAGGGACTGCAGGACCTTGATGACTGCTGTAATAAGGATTGGATGAAATTCAGTAGTACAAAATGTGAAGCCATGCATCTGGGGGCCAATTAATTAAAAGCAGGTGTCTTTCTACTATAAACTAGCAGCTCATCCCTTGGAAGAGGCTGGGACAGCGAAGGACCTGCTGGCTGCAGGAGCTCATGGCAGGTGGACCCAAGTGTCAGCACAGGGAAGCTGAGAGACCAGAGAGGTGCAAACGGGAGGCCGTTTGTGCGTGGGACGCTGCGACCCAGCAGGGACACGGTGCGCTGAGATCTCCCCCGGAGCACTGCACGGGACTGGGACAAGTCTGGAACCAGAGCAGGAAAAGAACTGGCAAAATAGGGACTTCAGCTTCTGGTGGATAAATCCAGCGGATAGGGAAAAGCTCAGTACGTTCAGCTTTGCAAATCAAGGGCTGAGAAGAACCAGGACTGCTTTGCGTCAAAACAGCAGGGCAGTGGGCGTCAGAGAACAAGGGGGTCTGTTAAACCTCAACCTTTATTTTGGCATAAGATCAAGCGGGCAGAAATTAGGTGGATCATCTTATTTTTAACCACAAAGTTGATAAGGCTTCTGGAACAGAATTTCTACTCTACAGAATGGTGGGAACAAATCAGAACTCTTCTTAAGCTGGAGCTCAAAACAAGCGTGTCTGCAGGCAGTACTACATGTCTTGGGCAGCAGGAGCTGCAGGACATCCCTTTCCAGTGCCACCTTCCAAATAAGGCTACCAAAAGGCTCTACAGAGACAACATAAACCATCCCCAACAGCAAAAATATTGAAAATGCAATTCCAGAAGGGGGAAAAAAGCATATATATGAGCTTTGTAAATAGTGGTTAGGTCTGGGGTTATGGGCGGAATCCACCAGTACAAAGAGACCATGTGTGAAACTGGAGAACTGGAACTACAGCTCCCCCTCCCCTTCCACAGCGAGAGGGCAGGGGCGAGGGCTGGGGCAAGAGCCAGAGATTTACGTGAGAGTGCCGTCTGCGGGTTCTAGGGTCAGTCCCAACTGCTGTTGTTTGCTCCAGAAGGCAGCAAGTAAATCTCTCCAACATAACACACAGATCAACAGCAGAAGTCATGGCAGAACAAACTCTGTTCTCCATTCAGGCCGTACTGTCAAAACCAGTTTAGAAAACACGTTTCTGATCTCCACGCTGCCCTGCGGGACAGCAGAGGCACTGACCAGGCGTCAGAGTGCTCTTTTCAAACCAGCCTACTCTGAAGTACCGATATTATTTCTAAGGACATAAACATTTAAGATAACCGTCACTAACACAACACACACAGAGTTCCTCTCTCTCCTGCCTGACACGATAAATGTAGGTAGTGACTTCCCACTCTCTGTACATAAAGGCAGTAGTCTTATGCATTCACTATTTGAGACAATTAATCCACCATTATTGGTTAAAATTAATATATGCATGCGGATTAATTTTCAACATAAAAGCAACTCACAAGATTTAACCAAATTTAATTCAAACTACTTTGGTTTAGCACTTCATTTCTATTTTATTATCATTTTCAAGGAGTTACTCTCCATTTTCAGTAGAGCCCAGGTGTATGTGTGGAAGCCCTCAGCACACCTGCTCTCAGTAGCTGTGCACTACAACAGAAACACGCAGGAAAAGGTCCAGCTGTTCTACGTACCGACCAGCCGTATCACGTTCAGCGTCGTGTTTGTCAGGATGGGTGCGTTCACTTTATTGAGGTTATAGTCTGATCTCTTTCTGCTCCTCAGAGTTTCTCGAGAAACACTTCAAAGAAAACAGAACGAAATACACTAAATGTGACTGCCGTTGTACTCAAGGACGTACAACTGAAACTCAGTAGAGAAGAAACCCTTCCTGCCCCCTTCTTCCACGTGACAGAACACCTTCCAGCACGGCGTTGTACTCGCACCAAAGCACGACTGGGTTAGGATTCTTATCTTTAGAGATTTACACATTTTTAACACAAATTTACACAAAGCTGTGCTGGAGAAAGGGGTTCCTTGGCTGCAGCCCGAGGTGTGAGTCCTCCCTCTGGCCGCAGAAATCACCTGAGCCCTTCTGACTCATGTTCGTGGGTTATGAAGTTAAGAGAATGAAAAGAACACGAGTCGGCAGCCCAGTAACCTGCAGCTGAAACCAACTGCCTGGAAATGGGAACAGTTTTGAGGAAGATTATACTGAAAATACGTGGAATTTTTCATAAGTCCTGCGAGAAGCAGGGAGTTGGACTGGATGATCCCGACAGACCCTTTCCAACTCAACACTCCATAGCAGAGCCCTTCCACCAGCTGCCACACCTCAACACAAGATTCTTCCAAAGATTCAGAATGCTTCACTCCCGCAGCACAAAGCTACAGACGCTGACTGGGGTTTGCTCCAACCAAGTCATTTCTAGCAACATCTCCGTCACTTCTTTGAAACGAATCACACTAACAGGATTTTCTCCTAAAGAGTTATTTTGCTGAACAGCATTCCTCTGCTTTGACCCATGAGGTGGCTTTCTACTTCTCCTGCAGCCCTACACACCAACAGCGGCCACCGGCCTCCACAGCCCCAGCGGACGTCTAAGCAGTGCCGTGCCCTGCATAGACATCTTATCTCAGATCCCTTTAAAGGTGACAGTTGACCTCTGTTTATATGAATATATATAAGT
>VZRU01020704.1:141330-174249 GCA_013398155.1 Pedionomus torquatus
GAATGGTTAGAGTTGGAAGGGACCTGAAAGATCATCCAGTTCCAACCCCCCTGCCCTGGGCAGGGACACCTCCCACCACACCAGGTTGCTCCAAGCCCCATCCAGCCTGGCCTTGAACCCCTCCAGGGATGGGGCAGCCACAGCTTCTCTGGGCAACCTGGGCCAGGGTCTCACCACCTTGGAAGACAAGGAGAGACCTCAGAGGCCCCTTCCAGTCCTGAAAAGTCCCTAAAAGGGGCTTTTCGGGACTGGAAGGGTCCTCTAAGGTCTCCCCCAGGGCAGGGACACCTCCCACCACCCCAGGTTGCCCCAAGCCCCATCCAGCCTGGCCCTGAACCCATCCAGGTGTTTTATGCTAACAAAGATAACAGATAACTTCCTAGGCAATGACATTACCCTGTTACTAGTCCTGCAGTCAAGCAGCCCCTGCGCTAAGCCATTTTGCCATCATTGACACCCACACCAGATCACCATTTACCAAGAGCAAGCATTGCTTTACTGCTCTGTTTTTTCCTGCCCCTCTCGGTACACACCCCGTTGGAAGCCAACACGTCCTCGGTCTCGTCATCTTTGCTGTCAGCCTGGATTTCAAAGGGGTTTCCTCCGCTGCGGTACTGCTCGAAGAGCGTCACGGCTGGGCAGATGGCAGAGGCCGGCTGCTTACTGGGGGACACGGACGGGGACCGAGACTGCTCCAGGAACTTGAACTCCTGCTCACAGAAACAAAGTGCAACTTTGAGATGCTTTCGGACTCCAGTTCCATAAATCCAGAGCGAATCAACAAACTTGTGGACAATAACTCAGTATGAAACCTTTTGCCAAAGCTTCTTGTTTATTTAAGCACGCTCCTTGTGCTGGCCCAGGTGAAGCTTGAGACTGGCCACTCTCCAGGGCTGGCCTGGCTAACCTGGGCTTGGGGCTGCGACATGCAACGCATCTCCTGCGCTCTGAAAGAACTCTCTGCCTAAACTAGGTGACAGCCAGCCTGGGGGTTATTTTCACATAAATTAGGAGATAAGACATAAATTCTATGTGAAAATGTAGTTTTCTTTACACAAGTTACCTAGTAATTACTAAAGCTGATTTTTTTTCTTAATATTGTATATTTTAGAAGTTCTTTTCATCATTTATTACTTTTCAAACCCATTGCACATGAATTCTCTGATGACTGGGCAAGCACACAGACTTTTGCAAATCTATGGAGTATGTTGGGTATCTAAAGTATGATTTTGGACCTTTTTTTTTTTCCTAAAAATCTTTACTTTTCTCAGTTGACACACTATTTTTATCTATTGATCTCCAGCTATTGATTTTCCCAAATGGCAAACCGCACATTATGATTTATCTAAAGGTTTAAAGATCAAAACGCATGCAGCCAAAAGGACCGTAATGTTAGACTTCTGTTTCCGTGAATCCCTTCCTTGCTGCTATTTTCTGCTGCCCCAGTCCCTTGAGCGGTCTGTTCGGATTTACAAACCAAAACTATTATCCCTCTGCTACTGGATGCTGCTGAGGGTCCCCCTTCCCCTCCGCTCTCTGCTGTTACTGCCCAGCAGCCTCCTCCTTCCACTGCCAGCTCTGCAGGAGCTGCACGAGTATTTGCTGGCAACTGCTCAGCATTGTCCATTTTCACACTGTAGTGGCAGCTTTAATCACCGGGACCCGCCTTTCAGATGGCAAAACAGGTGAAATCCACCCACCATGTGCTAAACTTGACACAGACCGCAGGAGGACAGCGGGACCGTGACTTGCTCTCAGTCCCACTTCGCCACAGAAGAATTAACCATTCTGTCCCTTCCCAAACAAACCATGAACAACCGTGTTTCCAGAAACAGATGCTAAAGTTGGTACAAGCTACGAGCGCTCCCGTGACTGGCTTACTGTCAGACAAATCCTTTAGAAAAGGAAAATTCACTCATTAACCCCATTGTTAAAACGTGACAAATAAAGGCTGGCGTTACACCTACAACTCCAGCGTCTTCTGTAAACCACCACCTGCCTGAAAAAGGAATGCTACTGTTTTAAAAGCCGCTGAAACTCAAGTTTTCAATGTCATTAAGTGACATTAGAGGGTTTTATCAGTTATTAAAACATTTGCAGAGTCTTTTGTGGATCTCACTCCTCAGGCCTCCCGGACTCTTAGCTACTAAAGCATTGACACATCTGTGTGTGTTCATTGGACATACATGAAGCTGCAGAATGCTGAAGCTTGATTTAACAGGACAAAGTTCCCAGGTCTCATTCTCCAGAAACATCCTTAATTCTTCAAGACGGGTCCTGAAACCCAACAAATGAATACTCTTAATTGGCAGCAAGAGTAAATCACAAAGTAGACAATTATTTAACTTACGCAGTGAAAAACAGCTTCAAAAACACATAAAAAAATCACATTTGAAACCAGGCATTTAACTCATTCTTTCAACGAGCAGAACATCTCCAAGCTTTGGCTACTAACGCAGCGTATGTTCTATGACACCTCCAGAGCCATTCTCAAAGAATGTCCATCTCCAAAATTTGGAAACAAACTTTTTCAAAGCCCTTGGAAAGCAAAGGGGAACATCTGTGACTGCAGTGACACTGGACTGCCTTCCCTGGGCCACCCGCAGAAGGCAGGGAAGGGAAAGGCAGCCAGGCCATTGCCTCTCTGCGTTGTCTGTGTCTCCCAATCCTGAGAAAAGCCTCTGCTCAGCGATAAGCAGCAATACCTTTACTAAAGAACCTCTTTCTGGCTTATAGGCAGGAGCTGAGGCAGCCAGCAGGTGCTGCGGCCCCTGGCACCTGAGCACGCAGCGCAGGGCTTTGCCTAACCGGGAGCGCTCGGTCAGTGACGCACTGGGTTTCCAATTAGGCTGTAAAATATTCCAGAAATACTGCTATTTCAATAACAAACTACAATCATCACAACAATTAGAATTCTCTGGCCTCAAGGGGACACGCAGTGCTGCACCGTGACCACAGTCTGCCCTATCTATTTAAACTCAGCGGCGAAACGCAGAGACCCCCAGGACCCGCAGCTGGCGGCTCTGGCAGCAAAGGCAACAGAACCAACGGAGAGAGGTGCCGGAACATCAGCGTTACAGATTCAGATTCCTCGAGAGGAAGGCTAAGAAGAACGAGTCACTTCAACGCCAGAGAGCCGCAGTTTTGCCGCCAGTTCAAAGCTGGAATCCAGGCCCTGACGCTTCCCCGGTGTCCGAGCCCCAGGTCTGACGTGTGCGTTCTCTGACCGGCTTTGGGGAATCAGACACCCCCTTTGACAGACCCTCACAACAAACACCCCCTCGCCTCGCCGACAGCCTCTGCCAAAAGCCTACTCTGGTTTTTCAAAACAACCAACACCTGTACCCCAAGCGGCCTCCACGTGCCCCAGTGTGACACCGCTCCTCACGCTCCTGGCTGACGGGGCTCTGCCAGCCCTCAACACCAGCCGCCCGGGGATGTCAAATTACACCATCACACAACTAATTATTCCTGGGCTCTGGGCATTGCAGCGCCACGCAGCTTTTATGTGCTAATGAATCCTCAGAAGCACTGGCATTTTTCCACCCTTCAGTTAAATGCGCAAGGGGACGGACAGCCCCATCAGCGGATCTGAAGCAGCAAGATGCTTAAAGCCTTTACAGAAACCAACGCAAAGGCTAGAGCTGGGAAAAAGGGCTTCTGTATTTTTCCTTCTGAGGATGAAAACATCAGCCAATTTATCTTCACAATACTCACAGCATAAAACACGTAAAATGTGTTATAAGGTTCACATCATTTGAGTTGTATCAATAAGCACTTCCTTTCATTTTCACAAGAACCACGACCTTATTAAAAACCATGCGTTGTTTCATAAAAAGGATTATTTCCATACATGTTCCATCAATGTTGCTTAACCTTTATTGTACTCAAAGATAATTCAGCAAATTTCTCTGTGACTCCCTAAGCTGTTAAGCAGGTCCTTTAAACACAAGTAAAACCATAATGGTCAAAACGCTATTTCCTTACCCAAGTGAGGTGGTGCGGGGTAAGTCTGTGCAGTAAGAGACAGCTGGACCCAACCAGCTCTTTGAACCTGGAGCTGCAAACCTCGCTTCCAGGTCATGTTCTGAAACGCAGCCCAGAGTTCAGAAATGCTGCCGAGAAACACAGCGAGGTGGCCCAGCACCTCAGCCAGCCCCTTTCCTGAAGGACGTGACCTCCACGTTAAGGCTGAAGCTTCTCAGACAGCGCAACTGAGGTCTTCACATGTCCAGACAGAAAACCCAGCTCCAAACTAACAAAGCTGGAAAAAATTCCAAACCACGCTCTATCAGCTTCTGAATTTAGACACCATCTCACATCCTCCTGCCCTAATTCTCATACTCGAGAGATTTCAGGCAGAAAGTCTCAGACTAGATGGGTCTGGACGCATTCCTTGTATGACAGCGCCTATTCCCAAGCTCGATCCGTTGACCTCTGGGTAAGTCAGAGCTTCGCAGAGCAAGGAACGCCGTATTTCTTCTCCCATCTTCTCAGCTATTTCTTCTCCTATCTTCTCAGCTATTTACACCCAGAGAGGCAAGAAAGGCTGGATAACTACAATGAAAGAGCTGTCGATCACCCAAGCCAAAACACTGGGGAAGTGAAGACAATCAATGAAGGCAAACAGCCAGCCAAGTCTCGAAGCTGTCACAGCCACGTACCGTATCCGAGGGCAGGGCTGCCTGCACATGACAGCATGTGTGACTGGCCTCAGATATGAAGGAGAGTTGATTGAAATGTAACTAGATAGTGCCAATGAGAGAAACCTATGAAAACAACTCAAAAATCAGTACTAACCATCACATCTAATGCACGACAAAATGACACATTAAAAATCATTTCATAGCCAGACACAATGAGCTCTTTTCATGCAATGGCATAGAAAAAGAAGTAACAGTTTGCTAGGAAGTATGGATTTCTGAGGCATCCGCACTCAGGATCTCAGGAGACGGCTTAAGAGGCAGCTTGAAAAACTGCTGAAATTCTCCAAAGAAGGTTTTTCATCTTTATCTGGCTTGCCTGCTGCAGAACTAAGGGTTTTCCACAACTACAGTGGAAGCAAGGGCTTTGCCACCCTCTGCTCTTCTCCAGGGTTCAGAGCCTGATTCTCATCACAAAACATTTGATGAAACGCCCTGTCAACCTCAGTGCAGGAACACGACACTGGAATTCCTCTGGAAATCACTGGAAGTTAAACCCAACAAACCCAAATGCCATTAGATTACGTGCAGTGGATCAGTCTCACCTGTGGTACGTTTTGAAATAGTTAACACTTTGTCTTCTGATAGATTCCTGCAGAACTTCAGACTTACTGCCACAAAATTCTTCTCCAACTTGCATTAGCCTGTAACAATAAAACCAAGTTTAGGAACATTCACTGACTTATTAGTACTGCTGTTCCAACCCGCCGGAGAAGCCTCAGTCACTCCCAGGAGCACACACATATCTCCATTCAAGCAAAGCTTCCCATTTGCAAACACGACACTCATTCCATCAAGTCCACGTCTCACTTCCCTCCAAATCCCATCATAACGTCCCAGACACTCAAAGAGCCGTACATAAGATAAATGTCTTTTTGAAGTCCCGCTGTGCAGGGCGTGCAGCACAGCTCGGTCTGGATCCATCATTTTATTACCAAAGCAGACGCATACAACACTGTACACACCACAGTACCCCAGTAGCCTACTGCTCTTGACCCAGGTTCCCTTTAAAAGCTGTTAGAAACACCCAAATGGGCAGATCTGCACGTCTGAAACCTTAGAATGGCCAATACTGAAACCGTATCCCACTCAAGCCCTTTATGCCACGTCCTTGGAGCAGGCAGCCAAAGAGTCTGGAACTCACTCAAAGACTCCTACAAGAAAGAAGTGCTCTTCAGACTATCAGTAGATGGGAACAAAGTGGGCATCGGAATGTAAATATCAGCCTTAATTAACTGCGCTGCCTTATCAGAGCTGATGTTTGTGCACAGGTTAAGCAGCCCCAGGAGCGCCGCCCCGTACCTGCTGATAACGTCCAGTACAAATATGAAGTCGTCGTATTTGAAGTTAGACAGATCTGTTCCCAGGAGATATGTTTTCACTTTCAGCTGAACATCCTACAGAACACAAACAGGAGTTTGTATACTTAATACGCTGAAGACGAAAAGGTGAGGGCTCAGATGCCTGGTTCAGCAGGGCCTCGTGGTTGGTCTGCACTTTCAAGTTCTTTCTGAGATTCAGAGCAGAACTCAATTTCCCATAATATGAATGATTACTCATTGGCTCTCTAAATTAATACTATCATCGGTTTCTTTAATACTCTGTTACACGAGGTCAATCCTAGATGCTTTACTGCAAAAATGGAGCTTTGGATTACAGCTGAGCCACACAAAAGGTCTACAGCTTTTCCACTGCACATTTGGGGTCTCACTGCACATCAAACTGAGGCGGGACTCAGACCAGGGACTCACAAACCCAGGCATTTTGACAAGACTTTGGGTTCTCCATGGCTATGGTTACACCAGAAACCCAAAGCAGTACAACTGTGCTAACAGAGAGGAGCACGCGAGAGGAAAACGAACTGCGGGGCAGCAGACGGGCTGGGAGAAGCGGGATGGAGCTGAAAGCCCCGTTACTGCGGTTTGCCACCTGCCTGAGTTTGGAACCACAGCCACCGAGTAGGAACCGAGGCACGGAAATTAGATTTCCATGGCTCTGAGTAATCTCCAGAAATATTTTCTTTCTTTTTTTAAGAAGATTGATATAATCATAACTTTAATTAATACAGGGAGGAGGAGGGAACACTCAGGAAAAGAAATCAAAACCATACCTGCCATATCCGCGAAAGCCCGTGCTCCAATTTCTTTTTGACATAGCTGCGGTCAAAACTGTTCTCCTCAGTTCCAACCACGTTGGTGCCATCTGAAGCTGAGGATGAAAGGTGTTGCAGGTATTTTCAAAAGCCTTGAAATGTATCTTACTTTTCTACCCATAATGAAACTTCTGCCTTCGCCATTACCATATTACCCAAACAACAGTCACATTTCCAAACAAACAAAAAATCCTGTTGTGAAAGTATTGGCTATTCCAGTTTGCTCTGCAGTCTCAAACCAGGCTAATTTTCAGACCAAACCCAAGCAGAATATTTAGTGATATAAAGCAGACACACCTCTCCCTCAGAAACGTAGAAGAGGAATTATTTACAAGCTACAGAAAGTACATTCTAACATCTGTAACAAGCATTAATGACCACAAATACTTGACACACAATCCAGATGAAGTGCAACCTCCTTTCCATAACCCACACAGGATTTCTGTTGGAAGAGCTTCACTATTAAAATAAAGAGCCATGGGATTCCCCTCCTCTATGTCCAAACCCACTTCCACAGCTGGTTTGTGCCCCAAGACCAAGGGCCCACTGAAGGTGCTTTGTGGACTCCTGACATGAACTGGCGTAAGGAGAGCAGACACCCAGCCAGCTCCGAGCTCCCCGAACAACAAAACCCAGACACGCACCCAACACTTGAGGCTGCTCCTTCCACTGCCCCAGTCCCTGGGGTTTCACCATGGGAACCATGTGTCACCCCCTCCTGAACTGACCCAGGCCCCTGCGACACCCCTGCCCAACAACAAAATGGAACAAGAGCAGGAATTGTAACTAACTGAAGTTATTCCAAATTTAAGACTAAATATTATTGAGAATGGGCAATTCACTCAAAACTTCAAAATCTTTCTTCACATGGTGCATCTAAAAACTAAATATTTCACCTCTGATTTTTGATGCTGATACACTGAAACACTTCCATCTGAAATAACAGCTTCAGTAAATCCTTTTTTATTTCCTTAAGATTCCACGCAATATGGGAATGACACTCTGAAGAAAATATTTTCATTAATTTTTCAAATGTAAAGCAGGCAGACAATGCATAAGGCATAAACTTCATTCTTTTTAAGACTTAAAATCTGTAATAAACCTGAGCTTTGAAAGAAATGTTGGATTTCAACTACGCTGGAGGAAGCACAGCGTTCCAAGATCTAGTCTTTGCTTCCACTTCCATTTTCTTCCCCTTTCTACTTATCATCTAGCTTTAGCAGCAATGCTCCAGCCCTTGTCCTTTGGCAGGAGCCTTCTCTTCACTAAGAACAGAACAAACTTATCTGACTGAAATAAATAGAGGAGCTTTGCAGAAATCTCCCTACTGTAAATTTCACCCTCTGCCAAATGCAAGCACCTTGGGTTGGTGGGGAACGAAGCCCAAAACTTGATATTCATTTAGAATGTGTCCAGCAAAATGGGCTTCCGAGAACTTAGCCAACAGACAACAGTTGGGTGCTTCTGCTCTGAAACACGAACTGAAACACTAACAAAACCAAGATTCTAGTTTAAGATGAAAGGTTTGCCTTTTCCTGCAAGGGTACCAGGGAAACTGTGACCGTAGCTCGTCACGGATCCACTGGCATACATGACATGCAGCACTCAGGAGGCTGGATTTCCTGAAGACCACGACAGACTGACACCAGACCTGTTCCCTGTTGTTTCAGCCACCCTTCCCAGCACACAGCCCACTAGCCCAAACTACTAAGCTTAATACGCAGTGAAAAGCTCACCATTGAACAAAAACCCTAAAATTTCACATCGGTCCTATATGAAAGGGAAAAAATCCACAGGTTTTGTAGTCATCCACCACAGCTGACTCCCAACTCAACAACAATCCCTGTTTAAAATAAAAAACTGTTTGTATCTGTAATAGCTGCACATACACACACTCATTAAAAATTAACATTACACCAAAGACTACAAAAACGGGCAAGCATTCAAGTTCTCACTGCACACTGGAAGCAATCGGGCTGAAGGCACCGGCTCAGCACACAAGGTGCCCACACACAGATTAACAACTCGAGCACAAGAACAGTTGTTTCCCAGTGCCACAAGTTCTTTCCAGAAGAGCTCCTCACCGGCAGACCCGGCTGCCTCCTCCTCCTCCTCCTCCTGACTCCCGTGCCACTGCATGGTGCGGTAGTAGCTGAGCATCACCTCCCAGAGCGCCTTGCAGAGGTCAGCCAGGCAGGGAATGTAGCTGTCTGAGGTGATGTGCTGCGGAAAAACACAGTCCTGCTGTGAAATCTAGCACTGGGGTTTATTGTCTTCAGAGGCAAAACAAGCCACACAGACCCCTCCACGCGCTCTCTGCTGAGCTGCTTGGTGTAGACCCGTTTCCTTTCCAAAGGTACTGGCTGGAGATGAATGTCTGACTTGAGCCAACTAATCAAATGCTGTCAAAAAGTGTAGTTGTTAATGCCTTTTCTTTTTTTCTTTCTTTCTTTTTCTTCCAATTGGCCCATATATTAATCGCCTCTTATAATTGTGGAAAAGCAAGGTAAATACAAAGGAAATGCCATACAGTCTCCTGGTCAGCACACCTCACCAGGGCAGGGGGTGGAACTGGACGACCTGTAAGGTCCCTTCCAACCCAGCCCACTCTGTGCCTGTGATTCTATGTCGGTGCTGCGCTGGTGCAGCGGCACAGACACCTGTACTTCAGCAGTGCCCAGAAGCCATCCTGGCCGATGCCCCAGAGCATGACATCCCATACGAAGAAATACAGAATCACAGAATCCCAGGCTGGAAGCATCTGAGTGGCAGATACACCAGAACATACACCAGCTCTGGCCATGTGGGTACCACATGGGAACCCAAAAACGGATCTCCAGGGTGATGGAAAAGCCTTGGCATTACAGTTACAGCAAAACTCTTCAAAAATACTATCAGCTGCTGCAACAGCGATGCCAAGATAACCACCGGAATTGTCAGCCCTGGATTCTGTAAGCTGCAAGTCTCCAATCAAAGCGATCGATCCCCTTGAGCTGCACCCTCGGCCACGATACAGCCCTGCCCTTCTGAGCACCCAGTGTCCTTCCCCAGCAAGGAACTGCAACAAAGCCTCGTAAGCTCCACTTGTCAATTACAAATGTACTCGGTAAGAGTACATTTGTCAATTACACTGGACAGATTTCTTTGCAAATGTAGATGCACCACTTACACCCATCGTATTTTCCAGTTTTCAGGTAGAAAAATCATAAACTACAAGTTTTTACCTTCTACTTACTCTTGCTCTCTTGCTTTCGGAGCTGAAATGATGCTCCTGGCAGAAGCACATGTTCTTCTACACCCTGCTTATGATTAAGGCCTCACAAAAATTATTTGTCAGCATTAATAGATGTCACTAGCAAAAGTATCTGGAGGCCTCATATTAATCATTATGTCTTTTCAGTTTGCCTGGAGTTCTTTTAAAATGAATTATTACTCTCGTTCTGTTCCCTATCAAACAGAGCTGCCTCAAGGATATAAACAAGGCATTCTGGAGACACCAACAAAAAGTGTGAAAGTTAAGTTCTTGGTGCATCAAAGACTTAACAATTGAGAATACCACTTCTTTTTCTAAAACACCTTTTAACTGGGGAACTGATACACGTTACTGACTGCAGTACCCAGACACTTTCATCTCAGATACTACAGACTCTCTGAATGTTGGAACAAAACAGGGTAATAATTTTATCATTTAAATGATTAATTGCCCTGCCATTTCAACAACTGTTTCAGCAATTTTCTCTGCCAGCTCCTCAGAAAATGCTACTGTATTTCAGGGCTTTTAGTAGCTACAAAACCTAAACTTTGGTTGTGCAGATCACTCTACATGAAGAGATATCGGCTTCCAGTGGCCAGGAAGAAAAGACCACTTACTAAGTACCAAGACAGTTCCATTTAGACTAAGGAAATAAAGAAATTATTATCTTTGAACTTATGCTAGAATAAAGAAAATCAAATTGTGGAGATGCAGCAGCATCAGCAAAATCAGTGTTAAGTTGCTAATAACCAATCTCCCAATTAGCCTATGAGCTGTATTAAGAGACTAGAGCAGTTGCAGGGTTAATTTAATAACTAGGTCCCTACTTACATAAGGTACACTTACAACAGTGGAAAAACTAGACACACAGCCAAGTATTACATACTGTACAGAGGTCTTTGTACTGTAACTTCTGAAACTTGGTGTCGGTGTTCCCCGCACACAGCTCCACGTAGCCAAGGACGACCTGAAACACGGTGTTGTGGATGGCCTGAGTGAAGTGCATGTGTAACTGGTCCATTGCTGTCTGAAAGAGAAGGAGCAACACAAAACCAAAGCCTAAGATTGGGTCTGCCACGCGCCGTAGGCTTTTGATCCAGCTCCTTTTCGGTACTGAATAGAGGAGACTGTACGCACCGCCCCCGACCTGAGCTCCAAAATCACCTGACAGCACCTGGCAATATTACAACCTGGTGGTATCACTAGTATCGGTTTCCCCCGCCGTTCTCCCTCTGTAACTCGCCAGGGTTCTGACGTTATCACTTGTGAATACTAATTTTACGTGTTTATAATCTATTAGATTATAGAATTTACCCTTTCATCCATTTACCCTCCCAATCCCTGATGGATGTCCCAAAAAGCAACGAGCTGAGATCAGCGCTATTTTTCCCACTGGAAACACTTCCAATGAAAATAAAAATATTTCCTTTGCAATTAATAACTCTAAAATCACAATTACAGTGTCTTCAATCCATCCACTTGGAGAATATGAAGTCAGATTAAGCGTTACAGAAAGGCACACACACCACATCAACAAACTTCTTACAAAAACCCTCTTTGCAATAAAACCAAAATATGCCATCTGTTTAACAAAACTTAAGCTTTTCCAGCAAAGCCAAGACATCAGTACAGGCACTAAACAATGCTAACTATATACTTTTTGCCACAATCAGGCCTGAGTTTCAGGTCAGGCTGTTTCCCTGATCCTTTATTAACGAACTGCACATCACATTAGGCCATTTCAGATGCTGCATTTTCTCACTGCTTCAAGATATGCTAATGATCGGAGATGATACAATACGTAAGAATTGATTAAAAATTGTTTGATATGCCAGAATGAAGTTATCAGGCCCCACGTTAGAAAGTGGTGGGTTTCACTACTTGCTATTGACCAAGAACTCGATTCTGCCCACATGAAACGAACAAGCAGCTCTGCTTCAGTCTTATCGCAAATAACCCATCTTCCACAGCCTGTCCCACCACGGGTCAGCCAAAGAGGAGGGAATGATAAATGAAGAGAATTACGAAGACACTGAAAGTTTGTTTGATGAGAATTGGCCAAAATGAGAGATATTTCAATAACAATGCAACTAAATTCTTTTCAGGACCAGTTCAAAATACATTAATAATTATTAAAAGAATGTCAAATTCTTTTTAAATTGTGTGAGCATCCTAAGTCTTCGCACACTCCAAGGCTGAGCAATATGAGGAGACTGAACTTCCCCGGAGCAGCCAAAGCTGCAGCCGTTACAGCGCGGCTCCTCCAGGCTGGCTCGGCAGACGGGCACTAACCTGGGTTTTCCCGAGCAGCCTGTACGCCTGCTGCACCTTCGTGTAGTGGCTGATATCGAAGTTCTTACATATTTTGGAGAGTGCTACATCCAGTTGTTCCTATATAAACGAAGGGGAAAAAATGTGTCAAACACTTAACAAAACCAGGCCAACTAATGCATTACTTAACAGCAAGCAAGGTAAAGAAGCTTATTTAAATAATCTAATAATTATGCTTGTACAGTAGCCAAGATTGCACGTTACTGGACTATTCTGAAGTGCTCAAATGTTACTTCTGCAGCCTGCAGTACTTGAGACTGAAACTTTCACCCGCCGTGGTCCCAGCACATTCCTGTGCTTGCTCGTGGAAAAGTACTTCACTGCTGCAAAACCCGCAGCGAGAGCGTGATCTCCTGCGCGCTGCTCCGCACCCACCGGCGTGTGCTGACCTGCTTCCCACCGCTGTTTTGGAGCGGACTAAGGAGTTCACAGCAGCTCACGGGCTGGAATCCACTGTGCATCTCCACTGTACGGGGAGCATCCCTTGCTCCAGTGCTGCAAATGTTACAGGCGTATTTTCTTTGGCTGCCTCAGCACTTCCAGGGGGCACAAGCAGGGAGCTGGGCTCCGAAGTCTGACAGCGTATTACAGAGCACGGCAGCTGACTGCAGCACAAAGGGCTAAGGAATAGCAAGGACTACAGCACCTCAAAGACCATATTGGCAAGAAACGTGCGTGCTCTGCTACTGCCTCTAGTACCTGCAGGTTAAATACTGACTTGTATCAAACATCCAAATATTAATTCTTACCTCTATTTGCTCCAGGGTGTCTTGCAGTTTTGAATTCAACTCACTATTAATGAAAGAAAACAATGTTTGAAATCAAACTACTGATCGTATTAACATTTGGCACCAAGTTTCTTGTCCCCCAAAAATACGTCTGCTAGTTACTGAGCCACAACGCAGTGGTCAGTAACTAGCAGACATATTTTAATGTTTTAATTTATCAAAACTGCTGTCAGCGTGTCGGGCCAGCCCCACCACACTGCTGTTACTGCCCAAGGCAGCCAGTGCCGGCACCTGCAGCATCCCGTTGTCCCAGGTTCACAGGCAACGGTGTTAAGAGGGCCCAGGCAAGACCCCGTCCTGCCAGGATTTTCCCAAGCATTCCAAGACATTCCCAACACCCAAGAAATCCGTGCTCTAATGTCTGCATTTGGCACTTTGGTTCACAGCAGGACAGAACCTGAAGGGTCAGGCCACGGCATCTTTGCAAACTGTGGTGCAAGAACTTCTACTTGCTCAGGAAGCCCTCACAGAAACACTATGGGGAAAAAAACAACTTGAGCTCACACAACTCTCGTAAAATCTTTTTAAGACCCTCGTTTCCTTTCTCTGAGCTATATTTGGGATAGAAGAATTAACAAAAATAGCTGTCATAAAAGAAGCTCTCCAGGACAAAGAAAGGCACGACTGCTCCTTTCCAACAAGCAGCTTTAAAAATCTCAGAACACCAGCCAGGAAAACATGCCAGACACCATGACCAGTATGGTTTTGCTTGTACGGAAGGGTGAAAGCCACCGAGAAACAGGCAGGATATTCCCTTTGGCATGGAAAGCACAGCGCTTCCATGGGATAATTGCCGTACCTCATCTTAGCCAACTTCTATGCTCCAAATCTTCTCCTAAAGGGCCTACGTTAGCCAGCAGAAGATCTGCCTATTCCTCATCCACATAACTAAGTAACAGCTTTCATTTACTTCTACATAAGGAAAAGATTCCAAATTTTAATGTATGTAGGCAAACAATGGCAAATGTAGTCAATTTGTATCCACACACAGCTTTTGGGGAACCCAAAGGAAAGTGAACAGGAGTTTGAAACCCGACTTCAGAACAGCGAGGGGCTTGTTTCCAGGTACAATTTCTAACTCCATACACTGCTCTGGTGCATCTTCAGCTGTGCCTCAACAGCAGAATCTGAACCGACACCAAGGACTATGGGTCACCACTCTGAGGGGCAAAGTATGCATTTAGAGAAAAGGGGGAGGCAAAGGATGTGTTTTCATATGTTTTGATGCTGCCAGGTCAGAGAACACACAGACAGGAGACCAAACAATGTCAGAATTTTACCCACAAATTTAAAAGTCTAATTAAAAAATAACATAAAGAGAAAGTCTAATTAATCTAATGATCTTCTTAGTGCTGAAACATCAGAATTCACTCCATTTTACTCCTTTATGTCATATCTATGATGACACTGAACTTAATGTTTACTCAATTTTTTATTATTTTTTTAACTTCCTAAAAAGCAGTGGAAACATAAACTCTTTCTAGGCTAGGAACTGGAGTTTCAAACTTGAAATTTGAAAGCACGTTCTCCACGACAGTGTGAAGCTCTGCACTTTGTTGCCAGGAAGCAGGGTAAGTCACCCTCCACAAGCCATGCTGCTGTACGCAAATTAATTCCAGAATATAAACGTGCTTATTAACAAATGAGCTGAGGTATCTCCAGCCCGCAGGCTGTAGCACAGTTGCAGCTCAGCTGAAACGTTACCTGCCAAGAGGACACAGCCCAAAGCAGAGCGAGTGCTGTGACTGTGCAGATGGGTTAGTACAGGAGGCGGGCAGCTACTGAGCATGCTGGCGCTTCTAGAAACGCCTCACTTTTCTAAGCAGAGAATGAAATTTCAATCAGAGCTGCTTTAGAGAATGAGAAGTAACGATCACTGTTTCACGCCATTCACAATAAAGTTGTAGAGAAGCTGAAATCTGCCCACGGCACCTTACCTTATACAGCTGTAATGTCTGAAAGTGCTGGCAGCTTTCTGGCACTCCAGGCACAGCTGAATAGCGCCTGGGTAGTCCTCTTCCTTGGGATAAAACACAACGGAAAGCTAGTCCGGCTTTTGAAGCCAACACAGAAACACCCATTTGTGCTTGCACGCGTACACATAATCGTTAAGAACACAACATTTTGCCTCTTGGCTCTATGGAGTAAAGTCAGAGGAAAGGAGCGGGGTCCGCTGCAGCACTCCAGGTGCCCGCTCACCCTCAGAAGCAGGGATCACATCACCAACACCTGAAGCCACTCTGTGTTACATGACCTGATGCAAACAATTCGCTGTTCTGTTTCTTTATGCATTTATATCAAACATCAGAACATTTTCGACACAAAAAACCCTAATATCTTCCCAGTCAACTGCCAAACCTTTGTTAATGCATCACGACCTACTGAGGAGCAAGGAAAGGGGTAAATTGGGGCACCGGCGGGCTGCTGCCATTGCTTACAAAACAGATAAGGAGACAACATTATGGCCAAATAAACACTATTTAATAATTTGACACATTCTAGAAATTAATTAAACAACAAATGGCTCACACAAAAACAAGATACTTGGAAAAAATAAGGAACTATTGTCCTAATTTTAAGCAGCATATCCGGTAGGGAGGCAGATCAATCAGGAAATACATGAAGATGCCAGGACAAAACCAAAACAAAAACATTCACACAAAAATGTAAAGCCAGGACCTGCCAACAGAACACGGGCAGTGCCTGGGGTATAACCATTCTTTTTGTATTCTATTAGAATGAGGACGGAAAGGCTCTTAGAGGAAGGAAACTCCTCCTTCCTAGTGAAGAGCTTCCCTTGCGTGTCCTAATTACATCTGATCTATAATGTGCCTCAGAGAGCTCAAATGCAAAGCTGATACTGGAAATTGCCAGTCACCGATTTAAAAGTAAAAATGAAGGGCAATTTATATTCGGCTAGTATCACAGAGGAGTTTCTGAAATTAAATTGGTTTTAACGGCAGCATTCTAATGCAGATCAAGCGTAGCTAAAAACACCCCCCCCACACGTTACCCATTAGATGGAAACAGAACAGCAGACGGGGCTAAAGAGATTGCTGCATTTACAGCTCTTTGCATCTTTCCCCACTGGAAGCCTGGTTCCTGCTCCACAAAGCCCAACAGAGCTCAAGTCAGCAACCTGCTCCTGTGACACGTACCACTAAAATATTCCAGACGTTCCTCACCCCCACCAGTTATTGTAGCTTTGTGTCTGCTCTCTTTTTATCTGGGAACTCTCTAAGTGTGCTGAGATGAGGTGTGTTACCCACGATGGAATTAAACTCAAGGCTCAGTTACTGAGGCTCAGTTTCCAAATTCAGCGACTAGAGATTTCCATAATGATGTTCCACCCGGTATTAGCTGTAAATATTTGGCAGACTAGCAAGTCAAAATTGTTATGATACATGATAAAAACGTAGTTGTCAATAAAAGCCTGGAGCTATCTTTTATACACTTTAATCACCATGAGACAAGATCTTTTGCTCTGTGCAGTGTCTACTGCACTGGTAGGCGGTGTCTATACTGTGTTAGCAGAATTTTCAGTGCAGGGCCTGTGTGCTGCAACCTTCTCTGCAGCTGGCTATTAATAAGCCAACCCCACGAATAAAGAGAGAAGCTACTGCACTTAGAAATAGAATACCAAGGAACCATAGCAGAAGTACCTCATGCAGAGCCGGTATATTAACAACCAGCTGAACCTACCAGGAGAGCAGCTACGGCCAGCAAGGCAGCGCCAGGGGAGGGCAGGGAGGGGAGTGATGGCTCCACAGCGCTCTCACTGCACTGTCTCGAGCCTCAGTCCTCAGATCTGAAGGCAGGATCGAGTCTTTGGCAGAAAATACTCCCCCAGGCACAGGGGCCATCGACTTTGATGTGCCAACAATGTCACAACGTTTTAAAAAAGAATAAAAATATAACCCCATCACAGGGACACACCCATACCCAGTCTGCAAGAGGAAGGAAAGAAGGAACTACATTAAGATGACTGACAAAACCAACAGAAGTAGACTTACAACAGCTTCAAATTGTACCAGCCTGGCAGGGACTCACCTCCAACATCTCACTCAAACGCACATCAGTTCTTTGCTAAAAATGAAAAATAAACAAACCCACGGTGATTAACTACACAGAAATGAAGAACAATACTGCGTCACTGAACAAAACCAGGTGTGCATACCAGGGTTTTTATTGTTCTCAGAGACTTGAGCAGCCCAATGAGCAACTGTCGCTTCCTTTGGTTTGCGAGAAGCCCCAGACTGGTTTGCGTGAAGCCCTCCTTTGCTACATTCAGGTGTCTGCAAAAGTTAAAAATGATCGTACTTTCCATGATATGCAAGTGAAAACTTATTGCAAATAAATTCTAACATATCTATCAAAACACACGCTAGAAAATCAGCCTGTTGCCAGCGTTGTTAGGGAAAGCCAGAAAGTGAGGTGGCCCCAACAGACAACTCAGAAGGCCCAGTTTGCCTCCACCGCCTGCGGATCAATGGTGCATCTCAAAAGGTTCCTGATTTAAAGACAACTCCCAACTGAAGAAGCAAGAGCAGCAAGACAGAAAGCAACTGGTATTTCAGTATCTTTGCCTACTATTATTAATTCTATTCAGCACATAAACAGGAAATATCACCAGCAACCAAACTTCCTGGGTCTACAGCTTTCTTCTCAAATGCTTCCCCCCCCCCAATCTCTGCCCTTCTTTTGGCAAGATACCTTCTTCCATTTGTGCAAATGACAGCTGCCAGCTGCAGGCCCGTCTGCAAGGAGGTGACACGTTCAAGTTCCTGCAGAGACACAAGAGGATAAATAAATACACCAAAGCTCCTGCTCCAGACCAGGAAAGAGTAGCCACGAGCAGATTTCTGCTGAGATGTTATGCTCACTTTGGAGAATTACTTCATACATTACTTGTTTCATCCCTTTACACAGGCAAAGCACTGCAAGGGAACATCAATATGAACTACCATTTAAAATACTCTTCTCTTTTGAAGAAAGACCCTTTAAATCCACTTCCATTGCAGTGGGACCCTCCCCATTTATATACTGCAGGGTCACTATGCCATCAACACCCCACAGCACAACGAGCAAAGCTTTAGGGAGAGAAGCACAGGGTCTAATTGGCATTAATATGCCAGAGGGCAGCAAAACAACAACAAAAAAATCATGTTTCACACAGCATTTTCTTGTTTAGAAGCACTTGTGTTCTACCAATTTAATAGATGTCACTTCATAATGAACGTTAATTGTATCCTGTTGAATTTCAGCTGAAAACCCTTCAGCACAGGTGACCTGAATTCAGCTTGATTTTGACTTCGTGAAGTGCCTAATGTAATCTCAACTCTTTAAAAAAAATAAAATGTTTAATATACCCATTAGGATTCTTTTGTTGGGAACAGCACTGCAGAAAAGTGAATGCTGTCTCCATGCTAAAGAAAATCAGTTTGTTTTTTTTTTCTTTATTCAATACTGCTCATCATGTCAAAGCATCTCGAGTGTTTCCCTGGGGAGAATGGAGACTTTCACTTTGAAAACTGATCTAATTCTAAAGACATGTCAAGCAAAAACATGTTTAAAGTTCAGTTTGGCTTAAGATCAGCTCCTGGTCAATCCCCAAAGAGGCACGTGATTGTGCCCAACCACTGAGGCCCACTTTCCCCTGAACCCATCCCTCCTGTGCCCAGCGCTCCTTCTGGAAGAACGGCAGCTCTGCAGATATGCAAAAGAGACTAAGAAACCAAATGCAAAGATTGCCTTTCTCAGTACCTACTTCTCACTAAAAACCCATTCTGCAGATGTCAGAGCTGTTCAGAAGTCCATTGTCCCCTTTCCATGAGGTGCATATGGCACGGAGCGGCTCCGGTCCAGCCTGGGCTCCGTAAAGCCCCTCGGTGCAAGGGGGCTGGCTGGAGCGCACAGGGACAGGGTCTGCCGCCCAGCCCAAGGGCTGAACACGGGTTTTCTCCTCCCAAAGACAATCTTCCACTCGGTGGTGGTTCCCAATTTCCCTCTAAGGAGCAGGGAGAAGGAGGGATGCCCTGCCCTGTGTCCGTGTAGTGCCTCCCTCAGCCTGGAGCAGCGGGGGTCAGAGCAGGACCTCACACCAGGAATGGGGCGCAAACCACGGCTCCCCCACACTTTCCCACCGTGTCTGGGAGACAGTCAGCTGCATTTCTGCCGCTTCGAATGACGCGGCACTGTCCCTGGGCACCGACCTGGAGCTGCCAGCGAGCAGAGCACCCGCAGCACGTCAGCAGCTTCATCCACGGGTCCGTGGGGAAGCGAGTCCTGTGACACCCACCAGAGTCCTCCGATAACCACATCTGCTGACTAACTGCGCCCCTCACTAAGGGTTACTGACTTAGTCAGGCATACATGCACTAGAGAAAGGTTTTAAAAGATCCTTACTGGCATGATGGATATTTAACTGTCCTTTGGGAACAGTTAAATGCCCCTTGTTACAAAACACGTGCGCCTCAGGAAGATGTTGCTGGGGTTAGAATATTAACATTACACAGCAAAATGCAAGAAGTACATTCTAACAGCACAAAACAGAGGGTTTACTTTTAAAAGGTGACTGTTAGCGGTCTTACCTGAACATAGGCAGGCTGTTTTTCAAGAATCAAGTCTGCAACTTTCTTAGACACCTTAAAAAGAAGAATATGACAAATGATACGTAGCAATCTCCACTAAACAGCCCAGCTCTGCACCAAAGTTCTACGGGTTTGTGATTCGGTATCATTTAGTTCTGCAGTTTCCAAATTTATTAATAAATATGACACAAGGTAAAAAAAAAATCCTAAAAATAATAATCAGCTTTTATTTGAAGCAAGATAAGAAAAATGTTTTCCACTCCATCTAGAAACCGGTGGGCATTTTTAAATTAGTCCTCTACTTCTCTGTTTGCTAAGGAACAGACTAGGCTAGAAAGCAGAGATGATCCGGGACGTGCCAACTGTGCACATCCTGCTCATGCTCCCGCTGGAGTACAAACTGCAGTTAACCACCCACCGTGGAGAAAGCTCAGATCTGCCTCAAAATGAACCCAGATTTACTGCGCACATCATAGCCCTGCTTTAGCACACAGAAGCAACCCAAGCCTACAGAACCTCGGGGTTCTAACGGAGTTTTGTCCACTGCACATCCTGTGAAGTTTTCACCTCCCTTTTCCAACCTGCTCTTCCCACAGCACCGTGCCCGTCAGAGCTTCAGGGCAGGGCCACAGCAGTGCCTGCGCCACGCAGCCCCCGGCTACCAGCCTCTTTGACCCTTCCCTCTCCCAGGGATCCAGCAACAGTTCACACGAATAAGCCATGAGTTTCATCGAGTTTCATTTTCAGTTTTTACACTGCTTTTTTTTTTTTTTCATTTGCTTGGCAGGTTCTAGATTACCCTTCACTAATAACAACCTCGACACTATCACCGTCTGCCCCAGACAATTTTTTTTCCTTTCCCTTAACATAGTGATACTACCTCTCTGCTCCTCCAAGCTACTCCCTTCCCTTTCTTTCAGAAAAGAGGTATTATCCCATGTTCCAGTCATTTGCAAATCATGACAGCCCTTTTGGCACCTTCCATACAATTATGTTGGTTTATTTTTTAATTCTTAACTTTTGGAATCCAGAATTGCGGTTGTTGGCAATGAATGTGGCTGTAGCTATCAACGCATGCAAACAATGATCTTTGGAAGAACCAAACAATTTCCTCTTTTCCTCTAAGACAATTTTCCCTAATCACCTCAGGAAAAAATATTTAATCTCCTGAAAAAAAAAAAAAAAAAANAAGGAGATCAGTCTGCTAATTAAAATGAAGGCAAACAAACACAGGCTACAAAGCCTCCTAACTCAAATTGTCTCTACCAAGATGCTTAGATGAATTAAAGCTGACACGATACACATATTAAAGAAATCTTGAGTGAGTTGGAATCCATCCAACAGAATGGAAAACCAGTGGAGAAAATTATGGAAAATACAGCATCTGCAGTAAGCCCAAACCCAAAGGCAGGACCAAGATCAGCTGTACAAAAGTAGATGGCTGCAGGCACCAAGAAGTGGAAGATGGGAGCTCTGTCACCTATACCTCACATTGATCTGAGTGCTTGTCTTACAAAAAGGTAGAAGTGGGAATTCTCTCTGACCCAGTGTTGTAAATTCCTATGCCAGCTACAGACACAGGCACTGGAGTGAAAAAGGCACTATTAATTTTTTTCAAAACCAAAGGCATTGTGTGATCTGTCAACAGGCTTCTTGAGTCCTCAGTATAATAAGCTCTGCACAATCAGCACTGAAATATTTTTAGGACTGAACTAACAAGGTACAACGTTCTGCAGTAACGTCTTCCGCGAAGGAGACCAACGTCCTTTAAGACAGACAGTAATCTGAAGGACAGATCACAAGATAAACAGACAGCAATTGAGAAGGGAGAAGAAGACACACAACAGTCTCTTGAGCCACACTTGGAAATATGACACAAGGACACAAGATACAACACACAAGGAATTTTGGCGACTTAGCCCATGCCCAAGGCAGAAAACAAACCCAAGCACCAATTCCTTCCCACAGCAGAATCACATTTGGACAGACACAGGTGGGCCCCGTCTCCTGGAAATCTGGTGCCCAGCTCTGACCCTGCTACTCCCGACCCCCGCTGGGGCACGCAGCTGAGCACTGACACCGTGCCCACTCCGATATTGGGGTTCCCTCAGTAAAGCTGTCAGCCTTGGGAGCGTTTCCTGACAAAGCAGGGCACCATCAGGTGTCCTCTTCAACTCAAAACCCAAAAACCCACCACCCACTCTCAACTTCTCTCCTTACACCTCTAGGTGAGAAGCGTGGCATAGTCCTTTGCTCAGCTGCACACTAACACTCGACTAAACTTCATCCATTCATCCTGGGCAAAGCCATCTTCGGCAGAAGGAACTGGTTCTCCACGTATTGTTAACGATCCAATATTCTCCTTCAGCACATTTCATTCATTTAGAGACACGAATTAGGATGATTACTGTTATTTTACTTGCTGATACTCTCCAAATGCCACAGTTAATACATTTGTTCCCTCTACCACATTATTCGTGTTTAAAAGAGCAATGAATCAATAATTAACGTATGAACAGAAAATAAAAAAGCCCAAAATGTACCAAGTACCTTTCAGAAGCCGCAGCTCTGACTTCCCTCCATAAATTACAGTCATTACTCACATCTCATCTGTTTTATTACATAATAACTCTCTACCAGCATTCACTAGAAACCCCGAGGATGGTTAACAAATTGGCAAATGAAAAATAAAGAGAAAATAACAACTCTAAAGAAAGAGGGTTTAAAACATTCTATGCTTTATGCTGCTCATAATTTTGAGGGATTTGAAATCCCTCAAAAAAAGAGATACTACCGCATTATTCAGTGCCATGTTGAACATTACTTCCCTTCTACTACAGAGGAAAAGCTGAACATTCAGAAAATCGAGTTTCAAAAGAAACAGCATATTCGCCCCTTATTACAATACTCACCACCAAGATCTACTTCCATGATTTCATATGATTATATCATTTACTGGCATGATTTTCCACTATAAAAGCACATAATATAATATTAAAAGAAAAAAAGTGTAATATCTAATGCATTTAAGAAATCAAAACTTCTCCAGTTCCACCCCGGGCTCTGCTTACAGACAAGACCACGAATTGCCTGAGGGCACAACTTTACTTACGGCAGCTTGCTGTTGTTTTAATTTGTCTCTGTATTCTTCCAGTTCCTGAAGACTAAGTACTGGAGGAAGCCTCTGCATATAAACCACAAATTAAATGCAATGAGAAATTCAAGGCCTTTAAATACACGTGGTATTAACTAACCAGTCAATTCCATTAAAGAAACTTTCATTCTGCTTCTGCATTCCAATTTGCAGAATTAATCCATTATTTCCAATGATGGATACCGAAATAAATCAGTGTTAAGGTAAACAATGTACTTTCAGAATTACACCATATAAATCGTAATTACCTCTAAGCCACCTTATTTTAAGGCATGGATGTAACACACAACCCCATCAATCATTGAAGTTATTATGTCTCAGGCCATTTGTGAATAAAAAAGCTATTGAAAATGTCCAACAGATTTTTTTTTTCCCCTCCGACTATTCTGGCTTTTTCACAGCAGTTTAACTGACAAAGTGCCCGTGAGCACAACCGATATTAATCCCACCGCATTAAAACCAGAGACCCAATACCCATACTCCATGCTAGAAGCTCCGCAAGGTAAGACAGGAGGCTCCACTTTTGCATTAACACAAGATACAGGAAACAAAACAGCAGCTCACTGAACCACGCATCGTTTTGACTCTTATTTTTGTTCTACTACTGTCTTTTCTTCTACAACTTACCTCTAACTCATACTTCACAATGTCAAAGGAATCACTGGAAAAATAAACATCTTCAATGCTGTTAATTATTTCTTGCTGAGCTTGAGGATCAGTTGGTTCTTCACGTAGTTCTCTGAGGTCCTCCTTCACAAAACAAAAAGGATTTCCATGATGTAATATCGCATCCTGACAAGAACAATGTTTTACTAAACCAAGTATTTCTCAGAAGCTGTTTGCAGCAGTAGTACAAGAAGCAATGGCAAAGAACAGAAAGACCAGCAGGCTGCAGCTTGTTCTCGCAACTACAAACAGCAAGAGATTTAAAACTTCTCGAAGAACACACTGCAGATGTTGCAGATCACGTAAACACTTCTTCATCAATACACTCACAAATGCATGTTGAGCCCACGGTTTTTCCCTCCTGAAGTTTAGAAACTCCCATAATAACTAAAAATAAATTGGCAGGCTGTTTCTCCAGAAGCCAAAAAACCAAACCCCAAAAATATAACAAACCTTGAGGTTTTTTAAACTGGAAGAATCACCTTTGTAAATATAAAGCAGATGTTTTCACTACAAACGTGCAACTTTTCAATTCAGCCCTGAAATTTCACATTTATTAAAGTCATGCCATTAAATATTTGATTTTTTTACAGGCTAAACCACAACGGATCTGCTGCCTCTGCACAAAATTAAGAGATTTCAGATTTTTCTCCAACAAGCAGGGTGGTCTCAGCAGAGATGCGCTGTCAGCCTTCTGACAGGCAATGCCGAAGAGGTGAGCATCCCCTTCCCTGCACTCACCATCTCCTGGAAGTTCTTCTCAACAGTCCAGTTGTTCCCACTGGTCACCATGAACCGAGGACCGAGCCTAAGCCTCCTCTTCCCCCCCTGCACTGGACATTTCAGCTAATACTGGCCCTGTCCTGAAGGCTCTTCTCACCAAAGTAATAAAAATTTGTTATCAGAGACTCCAAAGGGAGAAATGCCAGATTCATTCAAATGCCTTTCACCAAAAATCCAGATTAAACGTTTCAAATTGCTCAATATTGGCATTTAACCCCAGTGAAGCGATCCAGCAGACTGAAGCATCCCATAAAGATCCCAAGCCTCCCACCAACGCCGAGTCGTTACAGTGGGACATGGTGCTGATATTTTCATGCCAAGAGCAGAAGGGCTTATTTCACCAGCTAGAGGCATCAGATTTTACATTAATTGACTAACCAGCTTGCTTGTTTTCACATCAATTGAAATAAGGTCGATGTTATGAGGCACAGCGATATCTGAAGTCCAAAGCAAGGTGCTGTGTCTCCAGGCAATTAGAAGCAGCCAAAGGGTGAGGAGTGACCCGTTTGGAAGAGCACCAGAAATAATAATAGTGATGATCGAACACCTCCTGCAGGAACCAGAGAAGAACGGCGGTGCTTGGGCGCCACCAGCTGGGGCATGGGCAAAGACACCTTCGAGCTGATGTGGCAGAGGGTGACCCGGAATAAAGCCACGGAGGAGACACCTTCTTCCTCCCCGGGAAGGCTGCAAGGGCCACAGATCTCCACGGAAGGGCTATCAGAAAATGTGGGTGCAGCCACTGCCCCCAGCACTTCTCCCCAGAGGCCAGATAAACCCACCTCCCAGCAACAACCAACCACCCAACACGCCTGGCTGGAGGTGTGCGAGGGAAGGAGCCATGGACAATGCCATGCCAACATGGACATGCCAACAGGCAAGAAAGAAATACAGAAAAAACAGAGACAGAAATAACAATGTAGCAACAATAAATATCATAGAATTGCCTAGGTTGGAACAGACATCTAAGATCATCTAGTCCAACCACCAACCTAACCCTGATAAAACCCATCACGAAACCACATCACTGAGCCCTATGTCAACCTGGCTTTTAAACCCCTCCAGGGATGGGGCAGCCACAGCTTCTCTGGGCAGCCTGGGCCAGGGTCTCACCACCCTCACAGCAAAGAAGTTCTTCCCCACATCTCATCTCAATCTCCCCTCTTTCAGGGTAAAACCTTTCCCCTTGTCCTGTGGCTCCCCTCCCTGATCAAGAGTCCCTCCCCATCTCTCCTGGAGCCCCTTCAGGGACTGGAAGGGGATCTAAGGTCTCACTGGAGCCTTCTCTTTTGCAGGCTGAACCCCCCCAACTCTCTCAGCCTGTCCTCCAACAGGTCCATGTCCTTCCTGTGCTGAGCACTCCAGAGCTGGACCCAGTGCTCCAAGTGGGGTCAATTCTACTGATANAGAGTCCCTCCCCTATCTCTCCTGGAGCCCCTTCAGGGACTGGAAGGGGATCTAAGGTCTCACTGGAGCCTTCTCTTTTGCAGGCTGAACCCCCCCAACTCTCTCAGCCTGTCCTCCAACAGGTCCATGTCCTTCCTGTGCTGAGCACTCCAGAGCTGGACCCAGTGCTCCAAGTGGGGTCAATTCTACTGATATTCTATGATTATTCTTTAGACAAACTCACATTTCAGCTTTGCCAAGAGCATAAGAAACAGAGGGATGAGAATGAAAAGATTCCAGAAAATAGCCCCTGTAGAGTCTTTTCCAACTTTTTAATGCACAGTTTCAAAGTTCCTGTCACATAAGGGTGCACGGATGGGCAGACAACATGCTCGTTCTGATAAATGGCATACTCCTGCAATAATTTAAGTTGTAAAGCAAAGAATCTATTCTCTACCATATGTACTCCTGTCCTTTGAAAACAAACAAACAATGCGTTATTTCTCTCCGGACTCTCTATCAAATGCAGCTTTACGCTGCACACACCTCTGCAAATTAGCTCAGCATCTCACAGCACACTGAGTTCTCGCTATATGAAACTGAAATTAAAAATGACCCAAGACAGGCAGCAAGGTCAGCTTAATTTGTCCACCGAACCATTGCAAATGGAACAATCTAATTTATCACCTGATGTTTGGCTACGAGTTCCTGCACGGTTGTTTGTTAAAAAGAAAAAACAAAGAAAACACTATACCCAAGAAGAAATCTTTAAGATCATTTGAATTTCTCAACTACTGACATCATGTCACATCAGTGAAATGATGCGTCCATGCTGTGGCTCAATGGGGATTGACACCCCCTGAAGATGTATTAAGAAAGCCTTATTTGCCATGATCACAGTTGCCTGTATCCTGTCAAACGTACTTCCTTTCAGGTTCCCATTAGGGCAACCCAAGCAGCTGGGCTCTCTCTCACAATGCCACCTAAACAGGTCAGTGAAAGACAGTTTCTGAGGAGAAAACAAAAAGGGGTAAAAAAGCAAAACCCTACCTGTCTGAGAGCTTCCTGTACTTGAAGAAGCCGCTGCCAAAGCGAGCACAGCGTTTGCATCCACACACTTCTCACGTCATTTATGGAAATAGAAGTTTACAGGTCCGGGAGCCTGCGGCCAACTCCTTGAAATACATATCAGAAGAGTCATTTCATCGCAGACTCGTCTGAAATGCAGCTCAGCAGGTTCCTGATGACTTACCCGGCTACTGCCCCACTCTGCCCGCGCCAGCAAATCCTGTGTGCTCTGCCCAGGGGAGCAGCACTGAAGCAAACCCCTTCTGCATTCCACTCACTACCAACTGAAAGACTCAGGAAGTGAAGATACGGAAAACATTAACTGACACTACTCAAAGAAAACAAAAAATCTAAGAAGTTCCCAAGCTCATTAGAAGCTGAAGGTCAGCAGTCGCCCCTGCACCTCTGCCCAGGGCTCAACAGAGTCAATCCGCAGGCACGCTGCAACAGCTTACCACCCTGAAATAAATAACCTATAAAGGGACTTACATCTCTATATAATCTTTTAACTTTATCTATATAAAAAGATATATGTATATACTACATATGCCTCATAATGTATGTATAACTGTATCTATAAACTCACCTCAAAACTACCTTCCCCCCGCCTCTCCCTGCGCTAATCCACAGGGAGGGAAGGCAGTCCCAAAGGAAGTTTGTGGTATTCCCTTCTCTCACATGAAGTGCCCAGAACCTTCTTCTGATCTTTCCCTCTTCAGGATGTGTACAGAGTACTCACTAAAACACTCTCACTCTGCCAAAGCAAACATCACACTTGAAAACAACTCTCCCTGTGGAGAGAAGAGCAGAGCGTGGTACCCAGAAACGATACTGGTCACAGCATCTCTAAGGCACTGCTGAGCAGCACAGGGCTGCTGGGGAAACTGAGACCCCACAGAGCCAGACAGCCACACCTCTGCATCTGTATGAAAAGAATTAAGAAATAAACCCCCACTGTTGTTTACCACCATAAACCACAAAGTCAGCTAACACCAATATATTGCACAGGAGCTGATTGTCTTCAAGATAAACATAACCTAAGTCAACCTCGACTCATCATTAACCCCACGCACTTGAATTCAAGTCTACAAGACACCTATCTCGCCCTTTTGTGACACAATCTACCCAACAGAACTGTGACCAGCTCGGGAAACAACAACGCTGACAAGAACAGAATGGTTCAAAAAGCACTGCTGTTCCCCGGGGTGATGGGGGCACACGGATGAAATAAGGTACCCCAATCAATAGACACATGACATCTCTCTGCAGACAAGTTTCTCTTCCACAAATGCTGCCTTGCCGTTCAGATTTGCCTTACCCACAGACTATATCACAGACATCAACTTTTATACACTTAGTTCTCTGTGTGACCAACTTGGCAGCATCAGTCCATTACAAATAAAGTAAGTTTGTGGTGATTTGCATTCATATGATGGAAGCATATCGAAATTTTTCAAGACAGCTACAGAACTTACCGGAGTACCAGTTCATGTGAGCGCACTCAGAAGCACTCTGCAAGATATCTGGGTACCAAGAATGGCATTGTTTAAAAAGAAGTCGAGGAGCACAGTCATCCCGTTAACACCCTTGCCAGCAACCCCCTAGTCTGCACATCAACAACCTGCAGGTGTCAAGACCCAAAAGAATTTTGCTGGTTTTCCCCTCAAGAGATGCAATGTCGGCATGTTCTTCTCCTTGTGCTCCCTATTTCCCATTTGGCCTCCAAACAAGCTTCAGAGCCCTTCACCGGTGCTGTCCCTAGAGGCAGCATGGCCCATCAGTGGGAGATGCTCTCTCTAGTGACTCCCGCTGGCTCCACAGCCTTGGCCATCCAACACCCCTCCACGGCTTAACTAAGCCCTGCACACCTCTGGGAGCACTTGTCCTGAATCGATTGGGACACAGCACTTGGAATGTGGAAGCGTGAAGGCCAAAGTGCGGTATCATAACCGTTCCATCATCAACACAGTATCATAGAACCAGGGAGTCATCCAGGCTGGAAGGGACCTCCCAAGGCCATCCAGTCCCACCTCCCCGCAGTCACAGGGACACCCCCAACTAGCCCAAGTTGCCCAGGGCCTCATCCAGCCTCACCTGGAATATCTCCAGGGAAGGGGCCTCAGCCACCTCCCTGGGCAGCCTGCTCCAGTGTTCCATCATTCTCAAAGGAAAGAACTTGTTCCAAATACCCAACCTAAATCTGCTTTTCTCCAACTTAGAGCCACTGCCCCTCGTCCTGTCACTGCAGGCCTTTGTGAACAGCATTTGGCTGCTGAGCTTTAGACTTTTGTTCTTTCAGATACAAACAAAACCCGTTATTAAAACAGCAGCAGCAGAGAGCAGCAGTGGCAGCAGAGAGCAGTCCCCCATTCCAGCAGGCAGTCTGCAGCACTACGAAACCATGCTTTTGCTCACTGCCTTTAGAAACCTGCACCTTTTCTTTAGTCTTTACTTTTGCATTCAGAAGTCAATTCCCTTTTCCAGACTTGTCCATAGTCATAAAATAATTACGGAGGGGCATTAGCTTACATCCAACAAAGCTGCTTGATCCTCTGATTATAACGTAATTCTGATTTGTGATGTCAGCCTGTTGCCATGGCACTGGACATCGCTTCACTTCAAAACAAATCCCAATCGCCAAAAGCTCAATGACTTTCCACTTCCGTGCAGAACCCAAACCTAATCTCCCTGGCAGTGACTCACACCACAGGCACAGACAATCTGCCCCTCCCTGCCCCAGAGAAAGGGTACGCGAGTCTGCACTCGCAGGGACAGCAGACGCGGTGCAGTGCCGCAGCCCATGGCCCGGAGTCTGGACAGCAAAACCTACCATACAGGTATTAGCAAAGTTAAGGAGGCACAACAATACAAATCCTTCCCCAAACAGAAAAGGGCTGGCAGTAAAGTCACCGTGACCAATGGCTTGGGACCCCTGCCAGGAGTTAAACTCATCAAAATACAGTCATTTTACTCAATTCTTATGGCCTAATGCTTTAATTTAACCACACAGTCATGTAACCCTGTAAGAGTTTCACTCAATACAGCTTGTTGAGAAGGAAAAGGTTAATGTAAGCACTGCAGAATTTTGAGAAGTAAGCACCGAAAAACATTTTGGAAGAGAAAAAAAAACACATTAGAAGACTGGAAAACAAAAAGCCTTATTCTGTGGCACAGAGGAGAATAATACTGCAGCTTTATCAGCTTTAAAAAAAATAATCTGGTGACAAGTTCTAACATAGATGCGATCTTGTCTCTCCAGGCACAGAACTCATGAGATTGTCCTAACTCCACGAGATTCTGTTTGCAGAACAGCTGCAGATGATGTTTTCACACTGCGAATGTTTGACACGGGTGTAGGAAAACCCTACAAATCAGTGCCCTGACCGGTATTAGTTTTCCCACTGCTATTGATCCCGGGGCAGGTTACAGGACACCAAACATCTAACCACTAAAGAAGGGAAACCCAGGCAAGGTACCCTCCATCTACTTTTACCTGGAGAGCCAACTTGGCCAAAAAGACAGTTTGAAACTGGACACACAGAGGGCAGCAGTAAACTGCAGTTTTGAAACCTGAGCCCTGGAGATGAGACCATTCCCTTAACATCCCTGCAACTGAGTGTGTTCGCTTCCTGAAATCAATACGCTGCCTGCTGTTCCAGTGTTATGTGCTGATTCAGACACTGTTACTGGATTTTTTTACATATACCAGAACGCTGATTTCCTGGTCTGCCTCAGCACAAACACCACATTACAGAGTACTTATATAGAGACAAACACAAAGGGGATTTTTTTTAAAGCTATTGCAAAATAAGTCAGTAACCTAAATATCTCATTGGTTAAAGGCAAAATTTAAAAAATACTCTATTATTATAAAGCTATAAAATTTAAAGTATAATATGAAGTTAATTATATATGGTGAAGATTAAAATTCTAAAACTACAAAACATGCTTGTGGCCCCAAAGTCAGGAAGAGACTCAATATCTAGACCAGAACTCCACAGGTGCCTATGGAATAGCAACTACTTTCCAAAGTTTAAAAAAAAGGCACTTCTCTTTTTCCTTCTTTTTTTTTTTTTCCCCCATTCCAGCAGGAAATTTAAATAACATTAAGACCAGCACACAGGAACAACTCAAAAGGTCCAAAGAAAAAATCTTAATGCAAGTCATTCTGAGTCAGTGACCTGTTTTGCCTCACAGCTCTTAATACTTTCATAAAAGTATTTTAAAATATTTTCAGTGAGAAATAAAACCGTCACAAAGAACAGCAAACCTGTTTTTTTAAAAAAAGAAAACAACCCAACAACAACCAAGTGTCATCTAAGTATAAAATGAAAAATTAAAGCGAAGGGGTGGGAGTGTAGGGGCTGTGCATCATACCTTACTGGGAATCCGAAAGCTTTCTATAGGACTGAGGTCATGAACGCTCTCCTGAGGACTTCTCAGACCCTTTAAAAGAATTGTAATAGTCAGTTAAGACTGATTTACATATCTTGCAATCACAAGTCTTACCTAGTGTTGAATATATACCTACAAGTCCTGTAGTAAGTTACGCTGACATGAGGCTGGGAGGGTAAGACCTTATTTTAGAAACATTAAAGCAGGACCATTGGTGAATACATTTTGCTCCTCATAATATATAAGGAGCATTATAAAAACATCTAAGCATTTCCAACTTCATGCTGCAATATGTACCTTTTCAGCAGAGCTCATTAACAAGGTTTAATGGCATCAAATAACCAAAGTGCCACCCACTACTACACTGCAGAGAAATTATATCGGTTTTGCTGAATGGCATATTTGTCTCTTTACCATACAACATTATTAGGACTGGTTTTCCTTATGCACAACTAAACTGAAAAAGATGTATAATTTATATAATTGTTACTCTTTAAAACACATTTAGCCACATAAACGGGATATGCACTAGCTTTGTATAGGAAGGATCAGCTAACCAGCTGAGTATTTGTTGCTGAACGACCACCACACTCTGGATTTTATGGAGCAACACCACAGGACATGCTGCTTAGCACATTTTCTGCCCGATCCCTTGGCAGAGGCGAGTCTAAACATTGGTGTTTCAGAGATGACCCTGAAAGCAGCTTCCCCTCAGACTCCGGGGCATCCATACGAGCCCTGAGTTTCAGGCAGACGTCCCTCCTGCTCTTGTGGCTGACGCTGGCACTCCTGTTTCCAGCCCCTTTCAGGCCCTGGGTGCCCACACTGTCTTTGGAAGAACAGGACCGATGCAATTACTGTGCGAGTGGATGATCACAAAAGTTGGTATTTATCCTTTGAAACTGATAAGGTGTTTTACAAGTTACAACACTTACATGGTAACTATTACATTTTACAAGTCTTTCATCTTCCTAGGATGCAAAACCTCTTCATTTTAGTTTTGATTCTCAAATTTCCTTGCGCATCATTTCAAAGCGCCCTTCCTTTCCAGTTACCACCAGCAAAGGCGACCCATCTCTGAGCATGGGAAATTCAAGGCAGCAAACAGCTGCTGCAGCTTCCAGATGGAATCTTCCACACATCCTCGCGGAATCCCGCAGCACCAGCAGCTCATCTCCAGAAGCAGTAAAAAGCTTCCCTTCTCAAATGCTAAATGGAACCCAGTCCTTCCCAAAGGCTGAAAATGGCACAGGTCGCATAGTTTCCAGATCACAACATTCCCCACCGCTGGGCAACCTGGGCTGGTTGGGGGTGTCCCTGTGACTGCGGGGAGGTGGGACTGGATGGCCTTGGGAGGGCCCCTCTGGGCTGGAGGATTCTATGATTCCTCTGAGCGAGACCTGGCATTCGCCCCGGTGCCAGAGGGGAGCACAGCGGTGTTTTGGACACTTGGCTTCCACACCCATCTCCACTTTTAAGGCCTTTCTCCTGCACAAACATCACAGCTCTGAGGATGTAGCTTAGGAAGAAAAAGTTCTATTTCTTGTTGCTTTTGATCACCGTCTAAAACACCTGATGGGGGGTGCGGCTCAAGCGGTCTTTTAAGTTCTCAAATTTAGACACAGGGGCTTTGTTTCGGAGGCATCTCCT
>VZRU01020705.1:0-16428 GCA_013398155.1 Pedionomus torquatus
CTCAACCTCCTCTTCTCCAGGATGAACACCCCTAGCTCCCTCAGTCTCTCCTCGTAAGAGTTACTCTCCAGACCCCTCACCATCTCTCTTGCTCTTCTCTGGACCCACTTCAGCCCCTCGATGTCTTTTTTGTGGGAAGGAGCCAAAACTGGACACAGCACTCCAGGTGGGGCCTTGCCAGTGCTCAGTACGGGTACAATCACCTCACAGGTTCTCTTCCCTATGCTGTTCCTTGTCCAGGCCAGAATGCTGGTGGCCTTCTTGGTCACCTGGTCACACTGCTGGCTCATATGCCATCTTTCTTCAGTCCTACCTCAACTCTGTTCTGCTTGGCTGGCCTTTACTTTGATATTAGGAATCTACTGCTGTCATTTTTTTTTGTTTTATTCAGCCCTTGCAGAACTCCACAATTAGGAAGGTCCAACATGGAAATGTGCCTTTTAAGACATTAGAAGTTAAACAGAGAAAAACAGCTTACAGTATGGTAGTAGTAAATGCTGCAGATCCTTTTCTCTTCCTATGTTCCTTTGAACAATTTTGCCTATTACCATGAGGCCAAGTAGAAAACCACCATGATGTGTAATACTCAATAGCAACAAAACCATAATTTTTTCTTTAGGGAAAAGCAAAAAAAAAAAGTCCAGATAAAAATCTCAAGACAAAGAAAACCTGGTCCAGTTGGGAATGTCCCTGTGACTGTGGGGATGTTGGACCAGATGACCTTTGGAAGTCCCTTCCAGCCTGGACAATTCTATGATTCTATGATTCCATAAAACAAAATGGAAATTAACAAGAGAGGGCAGCCAGAAAAGTCTGAGTGATGAAAAGACAATAGCAAGATAAGAGAGAGTTAGTTGGATGACTCTCAAAGAAAAACCCTACAAACCACCAAACAAACAAAAACAGCAACACCAAAAAACCAACCTCAAAACTGCAGCTCAGAAAAAGGGAGGAAAAAGAAGAAAGCAAGTGAGAGGTACAGAATAAGAACAAAATCCTATCACAAAAAAGAATGAGGTGAATTGACTAGCAAAATAGGAGAAAGGAAGAGGTTTAAAAATGTTTTTAAAAATGCAAGGAGGTGAAATTCTTAGGAAAGCAGCGTTATCCATTTATTTGACATTTCTACAGATGAAACTCTATAACCTCTCAAGGCATGGCAATCTGACAGCACCTGGAGCAGGATACAGGTCTGTAAAGCTTTTACTATTTTTAAATTACCTACTATGTATATTTCTCCTCTCCTATTTACAAATTCTTGTTGTAAAATGAAGAGAAACATTTCCCAATTACCAAACAAAAGCAAACAGTGCTCAGCAAGAGAAATGAAGGCTTGATTGCATTTCCCAAAGCAGAAGATGTTTCAGGCAGCATTGGTCAGCAACTGGTGAGAAAGCCGAATTTCTTCTGCAATTTAGTCATATAAATTGCCTGAAGAACCCTGTTTCCTCTGAAGCCAAAAGTCTTTTAAAGAAACGGAAGACAGACCTCCAACATCCAATTGTCCAACAAAGCATTTTGAGAGAGAGAGGAAAGAATAATCTTCCTTAGAGACTATGTTAGGTTCTTGCTTTTAACTGCAAGATCTTTTGTATTTCCCCTTGTGTTATAATCAATGTGCTTGGCATCGCCCAAAGAAGGCTCACCTGCCCTTGCAAGATATCTACCAGTGGCACAGACATAAAATAAATTCAAGTGTCATGCTAAGATCACAAAAGAATAAAGCAAAATCTCCAATAGAGAAAAAAAAAAAAAAGAAAAAAAACAAAAAAAACCCCACAACACCAAACCACACCCAACAGAACAAAAGCACACACACACACACACAAAAAAAAAAACCCACAACCAAAAATCAAAAGATTTTTGAACTTTACAGCAATGTTCTTTTATGATCTTCCACTGAATTATTCATTGAGTCCATCACTACCTCAGGAGCACAAAACAGAGCCTCAGGGAGGCAGTGAACTAAATCAAGAATTTTCCACATTTGACTACCATGGGCTTAAAAATCTACTTCAGCTTCAATAACGAAGCTTCTACCTGGAACTAAGAGTTAATGACTGACAGAAGTTTTGAAGACAGGTATATTCACAACCTTCCTCATCAAAATCCAGGGGGATGAAGCTGCCAGACAACATATTCCTCCTTCATGGGGAAAGAATATCAATTTAGCTAAGCCCTTAATCCCTCACATTAAAGATCAAATCGACTCAGAGTAATACTGCCCACAGCTCCTGCACATGTAATTCCCCAATTCCTGAAACCAACCTCAGAGCTAGGCAATGGAAAAGAGATTCCTTATGATTAGTAAGTAAATACAGAAGCAAAAGGCAAGACCCACTATAGCCACATCAATATTAATCATAAATCCTACAGCAGACAGCTTAACGAGCATTGCTGCTCTATTAAAAAGGAGCATTTCCACAGATCTATTTTGTAGCAAATGATCCTGCATTAATAGAGACCACGTTTTCTAGCAGTCTGCTGTAGCTTCGTATCAAGAGGTTCAGAGAGCTAGTTAGTAAAGTTTGTAAAAACCTCCTTACACCCAAAATGAAAAGTCAGACAGCATTTTAATATCCCAAAATTGCAGGGATGCTTTTCCTTTTCTTGACACTGATTTTCCTTTTCCTAAGCCTTCTTATCACATATGGTTTTGCCATTCTCTTCATTTAGCTGCTTTAAATAACCCTTGGAAGCAAGTCCTAAGGATATGCTTCCTGAGAAGGATAAGAGACTATACTGCAGACAGATTCAGCTTCCATTCATCCTGCTCCCTAATTTTGATTTCCTCACAAGGCAGCATGTGATTTGCCTCAACTTCAGCACCACTGCTCTTCCAAGATCCTTCAACTCAGCACCATCCCCTCTAACCTGTCTTTTTGTCTTCACTATTTTAGTTTCAATTTCCACGCTTCCTCTCCACTTTATCTCAGCCTCCCTTCACATTCCTCAGACATGACAGAAATTCCTTATGGCAAAACTAAAATAAAGCCACAGTCATTTCTGCTTTCCTCAGGAAGGGACCAGAATTGCAATTTAAGCTCAGATTTGAGAGAAATGCTGAGATGTAACTACAGAGACTGAAAAGGCAAGGAGCCACTGACCTGAGAAACACAAGACCTGATGCCATGCCTTATTTTGAGGGACATCTAATTATAGGACCATGTTAAGTCTCAGACACTGAGTCTCATATGTCATGCACAGCTATGAATAAGCAAATGGGGATAACAAGCACATTGCTTGAGAAGTGCACTGGAACCTCCTACTCCCAGGGAGAACTGCTAAGAGCAGGCAAGGAACCTGCTACGGTTAAAGCGGCCAGAAGACAGTGAGAGGGTCACACAGGGCAAGAGAGAAAAGCATGCAGATCACATCATTATTATAACATCATAGAGGTAACAGGGCAAATTCCACTTGCCCCGGCAGTAATACAGCCAGCATGTGGCTCTGCAGCCATAAAACACTTCTGACAAACGTGGCTTAATATTGCCAAAAGTTGGTTTTCATAGAATCATAGAATGGTTAGAGTTGGAAGGGACCTTCAAGATCATCCAAGTTCTAACCCCGCTGCCATGGGCAAGGACACCTCCCACCAGACCAGGCTGCTCAAAGCCCCAAAGTGTTGAAGGCCTTCAACACTTCCAGGGACGGGGCAGCCACAACTTCTCTGGGAAACCTGTTTCGGTGCCTCGGAAAGAATTTCTTTCTAGTATCTAATCTCCCCTCTTCCAATGTAAAACCAATTTACAACCATTACCCCTTGACCTGTCACTCCACTCCCTGACAAAGAGTCCCTCTTCAGCTCTCCTGGAGCTCCCTTCAGATACTGGAAGGCTGCTAGAAGGTCTCTCTCAATCCTTCTCTTCTCCAGGCTGAACAACCCCAGCTCTCTCAGCCTGTCCTCCCAGGACAGGCACTCCAGCCCTCTGAGCATCTTTGTGGCTTCATGCTGGACCCGTTCCACGAGGTCCATATCCCTTCTCTGTTGAGGACTCCAGAGCTGGACATAGTACTCCAGGTGGGGTCTCACAAGTGCAGAGTAAAAGGGAAAAATCACCTCCCATGACCTGCTGGCCATAATTCTTTTGATGCAGCCCAGGATACAGTTGGCAAAAGTGGATTTGAATAGTCTTGCACCACACATTCCCAAATAAATTAGAGACAAAACACCAATAAACGGAGATAACTAATAGCAACAGTGGCACAAAAGTATTTCTATGGAAAGGTTTTTCCTCTGACCCTTTTTACACTCAGGAAGGAGTCAAAGGCATACTGCTACACATTACCAGTAAAAAAAAAATAATCTCAGATGACTGCACTGAATAAAGTTTGTTTCAAAAGGTAATTTATAATTTTATTTTTAAAATTAGTAGAATGTGAAGCTGAAGCAGTTTCGAAAAGGAGCAAGTTGGAAGCAGAGCGGGAACCTGTCTGCTCCAAAAGAACAAAAAGAAAACAACCGGATTATCTGTCACAAAGCTTTATTCCAATCATTTTCTTCACTGTTAACTTAATTATACACTCTGACTGTCCTATAATTATGTAGCTTGGGAAGCTGCCAATTATTTCCTGTGGAAAATTTTAGAATTTCTTGTAGCAATCCAACATCACTTCCATCAATGCATTCCATATACTATGTCAACGCCTTTAAAAACCAAAGCCATTGACGACAGCAATTGATTATTTAAGTGGAACACAAAAAACCCACAGTGCATATCAGTCACTTTTTTTCTTAAAAAAAACCCCAAAAAAACAGAGAGAGAAAGAAAAGCTAACTCAATGGAAAGCTAGTTCAATGGTAAACTTTTTTAAAAATCCAAATGTTAGCGAAGGGCACCACGCAATCAAATCACACAATTCCCCCTCCACTAAACAACCTTTCTTCTGGAGGATCCAGTCATATTGTATAGTGAACAAAACAAACAAACAAAAAAACCAACAAAAAATACAAGATTCAGAAACAACTCAAAATCTAAATGAATGAAAATAACACGGCATTTATCTGAAAGGAGACAGCAAGTAAGGAAAACACATTACTGTAATTCCACAAAAAGTATCCAACAGGAAAAAGGTGAATGAGAGAAATGTACTGTGGGGAAGTAGGAAAGAAAGAATCAAAGAAGGGGAAAATGTCCAGTTATTTTTATTTCCTCTTTCACCATGTGAAACACGTGTTTTCACTTGAAATTCCTCCTGCTTTCGAGAAGTAGATTTACCCATCTGCTCCACTGCCTTCATACTGATGTTCTTCAACATAGTGCAACTTTATTTACTCTACCGAGGAGTACTTTTGTTTGGTACTCGTCTTTGAAGCCCCACTGCCACTCCTCCAAACTGCACTTCAGTTGCAGACTTCCTTCCCACCTCAAGGGCTGTGTCCAGTTTTGGGCTCCTTCCCACAACAAAAGACACTGAAGTGCTGGAGCAGATCCAGACAATAGCAAGGGAGCTGGTGAGGGGTCTGGAGAAAAATCCCTACAAGGAGTGGCTGAAGGAGCTGGGGGTGTTCATCCTGGGGAAAAGGAGGCTGAGGGGAGACCTTCTTGCTCTCTCCAGCCCCCTGAAAGGAGGGTATAGCCAGGAGGAGTTGGTCTCTTCTCCCAAGTCACAGGCCATGGGACAAGAGGAAATGGCCTCTAGTTGTGCCAGGGGAGGTTCAGATTGGAGATTGGGAAAAATGTTTTCATGGAAATGGTTGTGAAGCCTTGGACTGGGCTGCCCAGGGCAGTGGTTGAGACTCCATCCCTGGAAGGATTTAAAAGCTGGGTTGACATAGTGCTTAGAGACATGGATTAGTGATGGTTTTTATCCAAGTTAGGTTAGTGGTTGAATTAGATGATCTTAAAGCTCCCTTCCAACCTAGAGAATTCTGTGATTCACTGACAAGGTGGACCACCGCAGATGAATGAGCTACCACATCAGCAATGCTAGTCTAAGTACCCAGGAAAGACAGGTAGGCTAACATACTCCCCAGGTACACTGACAGTTCCCAAAGGACCTCTGGGTAAGCAATTTAATCCACATGTGCCTCAGTATGTCATTTCTATCATATGTGTGCTTTTTCTCAGGTGGGAAATACATGAGACACCCAGACACTCTCCTAACAGGAACCATACAAGTGTAAGAACAGGCATCTCTAAATAATAACAAAAATTCTCAGTAAAGCAACAGCAAATTACTGCATTAGAGAAACAGAGCTGAGCCAGCAATGAAGTCCTTTCTAATGAGTTGGCTAATTACATGCTACACTGAACTCAATTTTTAAGAGGATTTGAACATGAAAATGAAAAATAAGAAAAAAAAAAGAGATGTCATTGAAAGCTCTCTTTCAAGAGAATTCCTGTCTTCTTTAAATTCTTTCAGACTTCTTTAAATACAACAGTCTCATTTGGGAGCACTGGCTACACCTACTAAATATATTCTCTGAACTTAGAATTTTTAAAAGCCTAGGAAGTAACACAGCCCAGATCTCACCAGATTTTCATGAGAAACAGAAACCAATCCTCTTTTATAAAGAAAACCACAATTCAGCATAGTTTATCCAGAAAACACATTGATTGCCCAATATGTGAAAGAGCCCTTAATTTCAGGGATCTATCAGGGTCACAATTATTGCTGTAGTGAATGCTACCACAGTTTCTTTTACCAGTTACTGCTAAATTTGGACTGGAGAGAAAGATATATTTAAAGACCAGATCTTACAATCTTGTGGTCTCCTATTAGGTCCGTGATCAGACTGGCCTGGATATCAGCAGGCTCTTTACAAATCTACTAGAGCTTTGACACTAATCTCCTTAGAGCAAAATTCAGATGATAATGCATATTAAAAGTCTACTCTGCTCTTTTTATTAGAAAGGACTGGTATGTCTGCTGCCTCCTTGCTGTACACAGCCTTCTTTAAACAAGTCTGCATGTGAAGCTTTTCATGGGGAGTTAAACCATCTCTCCAATTTCAAGACATTGACTTTCCAGACTCTCCTCTAGTCCTGTCCATGCTCACTAGGTCTAGGCTTGGAAAATATTGGATTTCAATAAAAGTCAGGAAAAGCTGCCCTATTCAGAGGCGGGTATTATTGAGGTATGTCTCTTCTTGTAAGGATGCAACACAATAGGACAAGGGTAATAGTTTTAAATTGAAACAGGGGAGATTTAGATGAGATATCAGGAAGAAAGTCTGTCCTGTAAGGGTGGTGAGGCACTGGAACAGGTTGCCCAGAGAAGCTGTGGCTGCCCCATCCCTGGAGGGGTTCAAGGCCAGGCTGGATGGGGCTTTGAGCAACATGGTCTGGCGGGAGGTGTCCCTGTCCATGTCAGGGGGATTGGAACTGGATGATCTTGAAGGTCCCTTCCAACTCTAACCATTCTATGATTCTACGAGCACATGACTTGCTTCAATTACCCTCGAAACAACAACCACAGGAAATGGAGTGGGCAGGAATGGGTTGTGGAAGTGAATCATTATGCTTTTTACCTATTTTTCTCCAAGTATTACTTCACTTATAGCAGTAGCTTTAGCAGGAATATCTTAACTCTCTGGACACTGCCAAATCAGTCACACACCAAGGCATTTGCTGATCAAAGCCTCCCTTCCTGACAGTTTTTGGTAGACTTAAGAGAAGAGAACTCTGCACAATTACTCATTTCTTAGCTTATGGACATCCATTATACACCTGGAAAAGGCACAAGCTCATCTCCCCTCTCTTCGCAGGCCTAAGCCAAAAGTAATACTTGCAAAAAAAGTGGTATCTATAATATTTGACTCAGCAGTGACAGCCTAGACAGCTGTACAGCTTTCTCACAAAGCTTTAACAGACTTATGTCATGTTTTAGCATTACTTGCTTTGTCTTCCTAGAGTTTGTTTTTAACGATATCAGGATTCTGAACCTTCTCTTCCAAATCAACTGCAAACAGGACATAATCACTGCGAGAAGAAGTCTTACCCGTATATAAGCATCCTGGTGATGTTTGGCAAAGTACAGCATGTTGTCGAGGGCCAGCATCCCTGGAGGGGTCTGTGTAAAATCCATTGCTGGGTTTACATGATTCTGTCAAAAGATCACAAGATCACTCAATTAGCATCTTTGCAAAAGCTATCAGCTCCCTAGAAATGTGCACCGTGTTAGCATGACGTGCCAAAAAAGTCCAGTAATAGAGCTCTTTTTGCTGAGTAGAAAGCTCTTAACAAGGAAACAGTCCGTGCCTCGAAGAACTTGGAAGCCAAATGCAAACACCACTGGGCTGACATGTCAGTCATCCACTACAGAATGGAGTTTCCCAAAGGCTGAAGGCTTTAGAAGCACGAACCTCTCAAGCCTTCATGGCAGGTAGGCTCCTCGGTGGTGTTGCAGACTGAAAGTATTATGTATGTGAATATGCAGATATATATGCAAACAGGCAGCAAAACACCTATTAATATGATGGCTATGGAACGATTTCAAATAAACCACCAAAAGAAGAAAAAACCAAAAAATCTACTACATTCAAAAACTATATGAAGTCTATTGGATCTTGTGGACTTCTGAGTACAAAGGGCCTCAGTGTACGACCAAAGTGTACGAAACCAAACAGATTGACTTTGTGCAACATGAGTAAACTTTTAGTTATGTTCTAAATGTCAGTTATGGAATTAATGAACATACCAAATGCAACCACAGCTTAGTTTTTGTGTAGTGGGTTTTTTTTGTGCATGTCCACAGGCACCTACAGATTTAAAATGTTCCATTTCACAAATGTTACATTTGCCAAAATATTCATTAACCCAGTCCAGTTTTTGATTGGATGAAATTAAAGGTACGTTTTGAGTAAGTTTCATGTAGTTCATGGTTTAGATACAAACATTTGCCTTCCTACAGACAGGCTTGAAAACACCACAGCAGCTGTTCGGAAAAAACGAAGACCCAAGAGTATGTCTCCATCAAAAATCCACCCATCCTCTGCTATGTTCTTTCATCAGCAGCACCTTTGTAATGTCTCCAGCTCCACTCATCATCCTGACACAGAAAGATTTCCCCAGTTGCTTTGCAATGGCATTTCTATTCTGCAAGACCCAGCTGACTGAGACTCTAAGAATGCATTTACTAGCAGAATACGAACTGGCCAAGATCAGCACAGATTTCTTCTTCCATCAGCCTGTTTCTTGCTGTGTGATCAGGGTCTGGTCCACCCACCTCACTGGCAAAAGCATGAGTTTTACTGCTCTTCCTCCTGTTGAGAGTGTCCAGCCATAAAGCTGCAGGAATGTGACATTCCACCCTCTTGTCCATCTTACCTCTCGATGTATGTATGATAGGTTGGGTTTAGCCAATCAGTAATTAATAGTCTACATGAAAGATCAGAAATATCAAGAACCAAAAATAATATATTAAGATGGCTGTTGTAACTTTTAAAAGTAGACAAAGTTTTAGGGCTTTTTTACAACCTGTTCATTTTACACCTCTAGCTTAGAAGATTGGGTATACAAGCAAAACAATCACAGCCTCATCATTTTACAACAGGGAATTAAGAGATGCCTGTAATCCTAGATTTTACATGGAAATATCTATTTGTTATATTTCAGAAGGACAGTAGGCTAAGGCAGAAAAGCAAAGGCTTACTCAGTTCTGTTTTCCAAAAACTCATCTCATTTAAGTTTTTGTTGCTTCAACATTCATCTGAATGACAAAAGCAAGCAGTTCATGACTGTTTCCCCAACTCAACCTTCCATTTTCCACATATTTATCATTCAGAACATTTAAGATAATACAACACTGCTTCACACACACCACAAGCCCAAAGGACTTCGGCTTCTGGGAAGAAAAAGCTTCCCTTCCTGCAATTTTAAAGCACTGCAGAAAGAGCATTTCAAGAGAGGCCGTGTCTGGTCCCAAACCCAGCATGAATATCTTAGCAGGACCCTTGATGTCTTTGACATCACCTTCAAACGCATAGAGTGGGAGTAAAGTTCAAGTCTTGGGAAACTCCACTTGATACTTAGCCTTGCCATGAGGTACATTAATTTGGGAAAGCTGTTGAGAAGCTATCAACAAGGAACCATACAACAGCAGTTTTACAATGTCTTCTGCAAGCAGAACATAAGCATAGGTCTACACATAGAATTATATGGAAGAGACCTTCAAGATCATTGAGTTCCAACCCTCCCGCCATGAACAGGGCCACCTCCCACCAGACCAAGCTGCTCAAAACCCCATCCAGCCTGGCCTTGAACCCCTCCAGGGATGGGGCAGCCACAGCTTCTCTGGGCAATCTCTTCCACTGCCTCACCACCCTCACAGCAAAGAATTTCTTCCTAATATCAAATCTAAATCTCCCCTCTTTCCATTTAAAACCATTACCCCTCATCGTATCGCTCCACTTCCTGTCACTTCCTAACCAAGAATCCCTCTCCAGCTCTCCTGTAGCTCCCTTCAGGTACTGCAACACTGCTTTAAGATCTCCCCAGAGCCTTCTCCAGGCTGAACAACCCCAACTCCATCAGCCTGTTCTCATAGGAGAGGTGCTCCAGCCCTCTAAGCATTTTCTCTGCATTTCCATGCTACAACCCAGGATACTTGGATAAACAGCTGGCAAGCTGAGAAAGGATCAAGAACTTGGAAGCTATATACTTTATATTGTACTTTATACTGTACATGCTAACGCACCAAAAGCATCAAGATTTCATTAGCCAGCTGAGTAGTGTACTGTGGGAACAAAAATTCATTCTTTTGGGCAAGATGTAAAAATTCAAAAACTATGTCTGCTTATGCCATAATAAAAAAATAATCCCCTGGCATGTTTCTAAAGATTGCAGATATTCTGGATAAATTCCAGCACAGTGATTATATTCAGACAAGGTAGCACTCTCCTGCCATCCTAGCTACATAAAGCTTTCTCTTCTGTTCTGACTCGCCCTGCTGTTTTACTGTTGGCTTCCAAGGCAACCTCTGAAGGATGTATACATTTCAGTCCTAAGAAGGTGTTCTTGCCCTAAAATATCTGCTCGTAGTGATGGTGTACTGTCTGTAGATAGTTTCTAATGGAATAAATGTTGCTCATTCCTTAGATTTTTCTTAACAATAGTATCTTGCACGTGAATAAGCTGAAGCAGAAAAAAACATTGTTTGTCTAAATTAAGAAGGCCAGTGGCATCCTGGGGGGCATCAGGAAGAGTGTGACCAGCAGGTAGAGGGATGTCATCCTGCCCCTCTGCTCTGCCCTGGGGAGGCCCCATCTGGAGCACCGGGTCCAGTTCTGGGCTCCCCAGTTCCAGAAGGACAGGGAACTGCTGGAGAAGGGACAGCAGAGGACCACAAAGATGATCAGGGGCCTGGAGCATGTCTCTGATGAGGAAAGGCTGAAGGACTTGGGTCTTTTTTTTTTTCAGTATGGAGAAGAGAAGGCTGAGGAGAGGATCTGATCAACACCTATGAACATTGCAAGGGTGGGCGTCAGGAGGATGAGGCCAGTCTTGTTTCAGTGGTGCCCAGTGACAGGAAAAGAGGAAACGTGCACAAACTTGAACATAAGAAGTTCCATGTAAACCTGAGGAGAAAATTTTTGACTTTGAGGGTGGCAGAGCCCTAGAAGAGGCTGCCCAGAGAGCTGGTGGAGTCTCTGTCTCTGGAGACACTCAAACCCCTCCTGGACACACTTCTGTGCAACCTGCTCTGGGTGGACCTGCTTTGGCAGGGGGGCTGGACTAGATGATCTCCAGGGGTCCCTTCCAACCCCACATCATTCTGTGATTCCTAGCCTATTAAGGTACAAACATTTTATTTCTGTCTTGACAGATATTGATGGTTTATCACAGATGTCGCATCAGTGCTTTGTGCAGCTATGCAAATCAGTTGCCAAATTGTGCTAGTTGGTTCTGAAAGCTGCTTGCAGTAAGTGCTGGACCTGCTAATAGCTGTTTTACACAGAAGAACAAATTTCTGTTTTCCCAACCCCAGAGCAGCTGAAGTGAAACCCTTTTCTGTACTCCTCATTTCTGTAGGTTTGTATAACAAAAACTATGGAAGTGCCAAGGGAGGAATTAGGACTGTGAAAGAACTGACGATACAGGAACGTCAGAACCGAAGAACTCCAATTTAAATATTGTCAATATAAAACGTACCCTCTACAAAACTGATCACATTTTTTTCCACAGAAAAAGGAACAATCCATGTAGAAAGATAGTTCACCAAGGACAGTAATCACTTCCTCCCATCTTCAATTATTTGCACTTATTTGTCTTCGTCCTTCTTTTAAATCTAAACCACAGTTCTTTGGGCTAGGAACGAAAGCAATTACCTGGTTCTAAACCACCTTACAGGAAAGTGGTTCCAGGGTCAAATGAGGAAATCCCAGTTGTACGTACATGGATGTATGTTCACACGAACTCAGGACCAGGAGAGCAGGAACTTTTTAAGTGATATTCACAGTAAATTATGAATTGATAAACTTATGCTGGAAGTACCAACAAGCACACAACCTCACCATTTACCCATTCTCTATATAATCCTGAAATTTTACACATAAAATGTTCCCATCTGTTCATTTATACAAGAATTACAAATACAAAAATTGCTACATTAAAAAAAAAGAAAAAAAAAGACATTTGTGAAGAGGTAGTCAGCTAAAATTCTTATTGTGGAAGTAATTTGTCATTTTATTTGCCAGTACCATACTCAAAAACAGATGATGATGCATACAACTTCCACTACTCAATTTAATGAGATATAGCTGTGACTTGGGATTTTGCAACCTCTATATATTCAATGAAAGGAAGAACTAACAAAAGATTTGTTTTCCTCTTGGTAACTCTTTAAATATGCAAATGTATGTATTTTTTCTTCCAAAGCCAATTTTTAAATTTTCCAACAGAATTCTATGATAAAATGGAAACGTATCTGGAGAATCCCTGAAATTAGAAAAATAATAATAATAAAAACACTGTCTACCTCAAGTCAGAAGTATACAAAGCTCAGCAACTGCTGGATCATTGAAAGAACATACAGAAAATCTGTTAAGATACCTCCAGTGTAAGATATTTAAATCACCTCCCCACTAGCCCACTACATCTGAAGAACTCCGCTAGATTTCTCCTGGATATAGTTTTCATAAATTTCATAAAATTTCATAAATTCATAAATGCAAATTACATTTGCATACAATGATGGTAGGTTTGGTTTTTTATCTAAGATATATTTCTAGCTTTCCCCAGCTTTGTGTTACAGCAAATATTTGGCTGTTTCTACCAGTTTAACTTGATAATTTATTTTTTTTATGACAGCTTCGCAGTAGGTATTAGTAGACCGCAAAACCTCACCCTCCAATAATAAAACACCCTCCAGTCTACACAGGCTGTTGTGTAGCACGCTTCCTGGATCAAGTTTGACTCCACCAATATAAAGCTGACCTCAATAGCAAAGAAATCATAGGTGAAATCTGCACATAATTTCCCTTTTGAAATGTCATTATTTTAAATCTTTTAACTAATGCATGCTCTTAATTCATGGAGCTACCATGTAATCATGATGTAAAGCACCACAGAGCTCTACATAAGTCACCGCTAGAAATCTGTCCCCATCACATATGGATGCTATGAAGGCCAGAATTGCAAAAATTCAGAAGGTGCTATAATTAAATCAGTTAAAATCATCAGATAAAACATAAATGGGCTTGTCAAAAGACAAACACTGTATGTTTTCAGTCATTAATAAATCCCACGTTGTAAAGCAAATCTTTCTATTTTATACACACCTGTATTACAGCTTTACAGCTATGCAGAGTGAATGCTTTGGGTTCCAAGATCTTAAATCCTATGGACTGCCAATAGTTTGAAAACCTAAAAGAACCTAAAATGGGTGCTATAACTAAGAGTGATCACTTCTTGTACAACGCCTAACAACAATGAAGCACCTTTCAGGGTTTATTTTAGTCAACAAGGACAGACGTTGAAATTGGATACAAATTTAGTACTTCACAGATTTGCTGATAATTATTATTGAAGTATAGTTTGCTGGACAAATAAAGTTATCAAATAGTAAGAGGTCAGGAACTCTCTTAAGGATATTTAAAATGAATCAATGGTCATTTCAATTACACGTTTTTTCAGCGTGGGTAATTGCTGCCAGATATCCCCTAGTATCCACTACAGAATAACTGAAGAAGCAGCCAAGCACCCACTCACAGACTGAGTCAAGAAACTAAAAACCACAGGAGTTTATTACTACTCCACCCTTGAGATTATCAGTACATTTAACAGCCATGTCAGCAGACCCTGCCAGATTTCCTATCTCACACTTTTGGTCAAAGTCAGTCCATTTTAGAGGAAACTACTGCTGGCCAAGGCACAAGCTAATCCAAATGGTTTTCACTGCAGGGAATTAGGGACCACTCCCAGGAGTCTTTCTAGAGCTCAAATGAAAGGGTGTGAGGCAGGTATGCCTCCAGCCAGGGCAGCTGGAGAGCAACCAAGAACTATGCCTTTTCAAATACAGTAATAGAATCATAGAATGGTTAGAGTTGGAAGGGACCTTCAAGATATACAGTTCCACCTCCCCTGACATGGGCAGGGACACCTCCCACCAGACCAGGTTGCTCAAAGCCCCATCCAGCCTGGCCTTGAACCCCTCCAGGGATAGGGTATCCACAACTTCTCTGGGCAACCTGTACCAGTGTCTCATCACCCTCACAGGAAAGAATTTCTTCCTGATACCTAATCTAAATCTCTACTCTCTCAGGTTAAAATCATCACATCCTATAGCTGCACTCCCTGACAGCCAGAAATAACTCCAGCTCTTTCAAAATTATGATGGAAGCACATTAGCCACATCCTGGCCAGAAAGCAATTTTTGTGTTGTTTGAACTACAGCAGTCAAGAAGTACACCAGCACAAACTGGCATGATGTATTCCCAAACTAAAAATGAATAGTGTTATAAATGCAGGCCTCTTTATGACCTTGGAGGGTGTGAGGAGGTGTACTGGATTAATTTTACCACTGCCATTATTTGAGTTTGGCTTTTCTTTCTGCATAAGCAAGATCTAAGGCAGGAATTCTTATCCTACCCAGTGGGATAATTATCAAGCTAGCGAGAAGACAGTCATGTGAGAAAACAGCGTGAACAGTGCTATCAGGAATGGCAAGCCAAAAACATTGATCCATCTAAACTTGAATACCGTAAACAAACACAGATTAAACATTTGCAACTAGATGGAACGGTAGACACGACAGTATCAAATTTCACCCAAGTAATTTTCTCTCTGCATAAATTAGTTAGACCTCGCATTCCTAAGTCTAATTTTGGCACAGGAAGTCTTTTTTGAGCTTAGGTAAGCTTAATGTCTGTTGAGCAAAGCACACTGTGACTTCCACTTGTTATTTAAGCACAATGGCTCTCACTGTTAGTAGATTGGTGTACAAGCATTAATGGTCCTGATTAGTGGTTCCAAGACTCCTTAGGTCAGCAGGCATTTAGTATAAAAGTTAAGGAAGTGACACCAAATGGTTACCAAGAGGATACAAAGATACATTGTAGCCTATGGCCAAAAGACATGGGTTGCATAGCCTATTGATGGGGGGAAAACACTCTCTAGACCTTTTTAATAAGTAAAATTAAAAGTTAAAAAACCATATTCTGTTAAATCCTGTCACAGTCTTCTAAGCACAAGACTACTAGGAGAACATATCTTTTGATTGTTTTAGGTAGACTGTAGGCAGTTTTAATCAAAACTTACTCTTTTTGAAATAACACTTTCATAACACAGGTGTGTTAACTAAAATATATTTAAAGTGTGGTTTCTTTAAAGAAAAATTACTTAAAATTATAAACTCTCAAGTCAAATCATGGTAAAAATAATACAATACACTTCCAGGGATGGAACACCCACAACTTCCCTGGATAACCTGTTCCAGTGCCTCACCACCATCACAGTAAAAAATTTCTTCCTAATACCCAATCTAAATCTCCCCCTTTCTAGTTTAAAATCATTACCCCTTGTCCTATCACTACACTTCCTGACAAAGAGTCCCTCTCCAGCTCTCCTGTAGGCCCCCTTCAGATACTGGAAGGCTGCTAGAAGATCTCCCCGGAGCCTTCTCTTCTCCAGGCTGAACAGCCCCAGCTCTCTCAGCCTGTCCTCATAGGAGAGGTGCTCCATCCCTCTAATCATCTTTGTGGCCCTCTGCTGGACCTGTTCCAACAGTTCTATGTCCTTTCTCTGTTGAGGACTCCAGAGTTGGACACAATACTCGAGGTGGGGTCTCATGACTGCAGAGTAAAGGGACAGAATCACCTCCCTCGATCTGCTGGTCATGCTTCTTTTGATGCAGCCCAGGATATGGTTGGCTTTCTGGGCTGCCAGCACACACTGCTGGCTCATGTTGAGCTTTTCATCCATAAGCACTCCCAAGTCCTCCTTGGGGCTGCTCTCCAGCCATTCTCTGCCCAACCTGTATTTGTGC
>VZRU01020705.1:16825-32808 GCA_013398155.1 Pedionomus torquatus
TCCGCCAGCTCCCTCAGGACCCGTGGATGGATTTCATCAGGTCCCATGGACTTATGCAACTTCAGGTTCCTCAGGTGGTCTCAAACCTGATCTTCTCCTACTGTGGGCAGTTCTCCATTCTCAGAGCCCCTGGTTTTGTCTTCTATGACTTGAGCAGTGTGGTTAGAGCCCTTACCAGTGAAGACTGAGACAAAGAAGCACTTGGCCTTGTTGAACCTCATCCCATTGGCCTCACCCATCCATCCAGCCTAAGTCCTTCTGCAACGCCTTTCTACCCTCCAGCAGGTCAACAATCCCACCCAACTTGGTGTGGTCTGTGAATTGACTGAGGGTGCACTCTATCTCCTCATCCAGATCATTGATAAAGACATTAAAGAGAACTGACTCCAATACTAAGCCCTGTGTGACACCACTCATAATCACTCTCACTACTCACCAGTACTTTCTTGGCCTGGCCCCCAGCCAGTTTTTCAACCCAGCAGAGAGTCCTCCCATCCAAGCCACGGGCAGCCAGTTTTCCCAGGAGGATACCATGGAAGACATGAAGTGTAACCAAGCTTCTCCCCTGCTTATGCTTAGCAGGCATCTACCCATGATCCCTTGCACTGTTCAAAGTGGTTCACGGTCTCCACAGAAGAAATCTGCAGATCAAATAGTAACCCTGTATCCTCCCCTAAACTACACCAGAGGAAGTATCTCCCACACACTGACTTCACAGTCCCAGCAAACAGAGATGTCAGCATGGAGAGTGGAGTTCGAGCAGGAATTCTGCTAAGCTGCAGATCTTAGTGTGCATCGCTTCATTCTATGTGCAGGGCTTCATTTTATGGGCAACAAGCCTACTTCCAACATTCCCATGTTTTCCCAACCAAGCACCAAATACATAGCACAATGTGAGACTGTGGGAATGCTTTGTTTATGGCAAATGATAACTTAAAATGATGAAATTATGTGAACAAGCGTGGTAGGTCCCACATCTCTGGGCTCCTAACAGCACCAAGCATGGGATGGCTAGGGGAGTAAGCTTGCGTGGCACTTCAATTTCTGTATTACTGTCCCTCAGAGTTGGAGACAGTTTGATGCTTTGCTGCTGTTGCTCACATTTGCAGAGTGCTTTCCAAGTTAGCAATCAAATGTAAATTTTCTTCTGATTAGAACTTTAGCTACATTTACAAAATCTCATCTTTTACAGATTTGCAGAGACTTAAAAAAATAAACAAACAAAAAACCCTCAAACACCCCAAAACCCACAAACACCTAACAAACCCAGATTCCAAGAAAGTTTCCCTGTCATGGAGCCTACAAAAGGTTGAAAATCACACAAACACGGGAACAAACTATTATTTCAGAGGGAAAAAATATCTCACCAGTAAGTGCCAGACAGAAAAGAAACTCTACTTACAGTGTACTGTATAACAAACTCTCACACAAAAGCCAAATGAAGTAACTTTTTATTGCCCCCAGAGGTATCATTTAGCCTAAACATCAAATACCTGCTGGCCTTCAACAGAGAAATAGGAATTTACAGCCCAGAACAGTTATTTCTGCTATTTCTAAGGTTGAAATGCTTCTGTACTCACGTAAGTGAGCTGTTGAACAACTCTGATGAACAAACTACATGTGATATTATGCTCGTGCCCTCTGCTGTCCAATATGACAAATTAACAAGTTTCTTTTAAAATGAGGTTCATCATCAAAATAATATCCAGCCATATAAATACAGCAAATCAAGGAATTCTATCTTCAGGTGAATATTAAAGAAAAATAAATCCTGACAGACATTCAGTATTACTGTAAAGAGATGTAAGCATTCACTTAGAAAACATTCTATGAGACTACCAAAAAAAAAAGACATTGAGGGGCTGGAGCAGGTCCAGAGAAGGGCAGCTTCTCTCCTAGAGCTGGGGGTCTCCTCAAGAGAATGAGTCTTTTGAAGAGAGGCTGAGGGAGCTGGGGGTATTCAGCCTGGAGAAGAGGAGGCTCAGGAGAGACCTTCTCGCTCTCTACAACTCCCTGAAAGGAGGGTATCGGTTTATTCTGCCAAGTCACGGGCGATGGGACAAGAGGCAATGGCCTCCAGTTGCACCAGGGGAGGTGCAGATTGGAGATCAGTAAAAATGGAAAGAGTTCTGAAGTCTTGGGCTGGGCTTCCCAGGAAAGGGGTTGAGGCCCCATCCCTGGAGGGATTTAAAAGCTGGGTTGACATAGTGCTTAAAGATATGGTTTAGTGATGGTTTTTATCTGAGTCAGGTTGATGGCTGGACTAGACTGGATCTTCAAGGTCCCTTCCAACCCAGACAGTTCTATGATTCCATGATTCCTTGGCCCCACTCCTCCAGGGCTAGGAAAAAAGCAAACCAGGAGTGGAGTGGAAAGAGAAGTAGAGGGGCACACAGCAACATTGAGAAAGAGTCAAGACCAGATGTTTGGGAGTGAAAAACTTTATAGGAATAAGAAGGTCCACAGTGGCAGCACAGAAACAAAGAGAGAAAGGAAGGAGTGCTATAATTGTCACCCTGGGGCTGAACAAGAAAGATCATGGTAGAAATGCAGATCCAAGTGTAAAGGAGGAAAAAAACAGGCAGATAGAAGAAATTGTGCACAGACCTATAATTAAATGCCACAAAGAGGGAAGGAAATAAATTAAGGCTATGAAGACTTAATCCTCTGAGGTATTTAAAACATGGGCAGACATGGTTTAGTGGTAGTTTTGGCAGAGTTAGGCTAATGGATGATCTTAAAGGTCCCTTCCAATCTAGATGAGTCTATGACTATGTTTCCCAAACCATTCAATTTTGCTGCTCTTCTAGTACAAGGTGGTACCACACTTACGATGCAGACAGTATTGTCTGCATAATGAAATACACAATATATATACATTTCAAATGCTGACAACAGTTTAGATTTTTTCATGGGTTTAAGATCATTGTTACATGAGGTCCTGGCTGTTATTCCCAGTGCCCAGATCTTGTTCATGGGATACTTCTATACGCAGCAATAGGAGTAATACAGATTAACATTATTCTTTATGTTACTCTCTGAAAACTAATGACAGAAACGGTCCTCAAATTCTGTTTTGTCTGAAGTACTTCCAAGGAAGTGTTTAAGAAAGAAAATACAGGAATATGAAGCTTTATGCTTTTTTTAATGAAAAGGTGACAAAATACCCCAAGTAACAGGCACTACACAACTGCAACTCTCTCATGGCACCTGGAAGTCAACATGTATGATTAGCCCTCGCCTTCCAAAACTTACCCAGAGAACAGATCCGTTTGTTTCTAAATACTGTGTGAAAAAATTTGGCTTCAGAACTGAAGAATTGAATGGTGAATGAAGCTTGCAAACACTGGAGAATGGCAACCTCTAGTGGTTATAAGGGTAGAAATGAGAGAAATGCTATACACATTCCTGTCTTACCCTATGGATCAATACTGAAGGGAATTCCAGTGGCAAAGGCAGACCACTTATTTTTTCTGGTCATAGCATTTGTGAATTTAATCCTTTTAAACAAAAGGATGCTCAAATCTACAAAACACATGCTACAAGAAAAGGTGAGAAGAAGAATCCCCTTTAAGGTGGGGTGCCATTACACATGGTTTCTGCTCTACTGCATGATGCTTAACTATTAGCTGTCATTAATGTCTTGTTCTACAGTAGGCCATTGTTCCATATAAAAATATGTCAACTAAATTGAGGGCCATTTGTATTGAGGCAAAGCAGCCTCAGCCCCTGCAATTCTGAATAGCTCAGCAAAAGAAAATCTTCTAAAACTGATTATTTTTCCAGCAACAAGTGATTTCACAAATTTTAAAACAGTATATAGGGAAAGAGAGTTTTGTGGGAGTAGAACATAAAACTGCAAATCATTTCCAGTAATTTAGACAACTTGTCATTTATGCAGTTCTATCATTAAGCCAATGATTAAATCCTATGAAATTAAAATTCAAAAACGGATCACATCTAGTTTGGCACAGACAGTATCATTCTAAAAACGTTCTTCTACCACTACCAAAGCCAACAACAGAATCTAAATGTGAGAAAGCATTACTTTTATGGTAGTTGAAAAGTTCCCCCAAAGGATAAACATGACACTACCCATCACTGCTGAATGTCCCCAACAGGAGTAAACATCAGAGCTGTGAAAAGAACTGAAAATCACCCTTCAGGACCTCTTAGATGAGTTCTTCAGAATTTTATACCAGTTCCAGATTTCAGTCCCCTTATCACAAAACTTCAGCTTCCCATTCTGGGCTTTCCCACTCCTGCAATTCATAAGATTTTAAGACTGGACTAGGCTTTCCATTTTTAGGAAGAAAAAGGATGACAATCCTTGGGTCTTCAACAAGAACAACAAAGTACATGCATCACATAAGGTCTGCTTCTGTCTATCTCTGTCTCGCCCTCCATCCTAGGGAAGTTTTGTTCAGTATATGTTCACTCTTTCATATCATCAGCACTACTATTTTGAAAGTCACAGGATCATAGAATGGTTAGAGTTGGAAGGGACCTTCAAAGATTATCCAGTTCCAACCCTCCCTGTCCCCGACATGGTCAGGGACACCTCCCAGAAGACCAGGTTCATCAAAGCCCCATCCAACCTGGCCCTGAACACCTACAGGTATGGGGCATCCACAGCTTCTCTAGGAAACCCGTTCCAGTGCCTCACCACCCTCACAGGAAAGATTGTTTTTCTAAAATCTCATCTACATCTCCCCTTTTTCAGTTTAAAACCATTACCCTTCATCCTATCACCCATGCCTGCCTTTCAAAGAACATCTCACCAAGTTACCAAAAACAGGCCTCTGATTTGTTTATAACCATATGCTAACTAAAATGTTGTTTGCTTCCTACTAACCTTCCTACCATGTGAAGAAATAATTACTGAGCTTCCTACTGTCTGAGAAAATACTTAGTCACCAAACTGACAGTGATAAAGACAGGGTAACAAAAAGTAGTTAATCACTTCAAGGCTCTCTCATATATCAAAGTATGGTCTCCTCTACCAATCAGTACAGAGCCATGGCTACTTCAAGGAACATCCTTATCCTTGAGTTTGCCTCAAGCAGCTGGCAAACTTACAGTAAACCTTTACTGTCCTAAGATGACTCAGTATCTTGATAATGTGAGGAAGGGTATCCCTATCCAAACAGCCACTGATGAGCTCACATCTGTGCACAAGTGTTTTGCAGAGGCAGCAAAATTTAATGCACATGTGTAGAAAGGCTATTGGGTCATTCTAATGAACATGACAGCCCAGGTGTCATGTATTAGGTACATGGAATTATGAGACTCTTGTGTATAAATCATGGGTGAATATCCCCAGTAAAGGGTGCTAGATTTGTGGATTTCCATCTAGCACCCAACATCAAATGAAGCAGTATCTCCTCTCTAAACTACTTCTGGTTTCCAGAGTTTTTGTTTCAGGTAACAACCATTCTCAATTTCCCTTTTAATTGTGTCATTTAAATATCTTTAGCATTGAAATATGGTATTATTTGAAAATCTACTTCTACTACAAGAATTGGCAGTGATAAACACTCGTTGGAATTTCCCTGCCAAAAGAAATTTTAAAAAGATGGGGAAAAAAGAAGAAATTTAGACTACTTAGTCTGCAAATGACTCGGAAAATCATTCAGTAAGGTGGAGTGTATCTTAGATCTATTAACTGGGTCATCTTTGGTTGTATTCATTGGCATTTTAATAAATGTCCTCAAGACTGTCTCATCTGAAATTTTTTTTGCCTGTAATAAACCTCACATGAGTCAACACAACCATCTGGAAAGGCCTTGCAGTTTCTTTAACTGGATGGAGGTTTCTAACTATGTTGTTTTACAAATGATATTGTAAACTTTTGTAATCCTGTCTGGACTTTGTCTCTTGTTGACGTTACATTTGTAGTGGGGCAAAGCTTTTTGATGTGGCTGAGGGACACAAACAGAATTATTGCCTTTCACATACGCAAAGAGAACAAGCAGCACAAGTGGAAAGAATGATTCATCAGATGAATCAGAAATTAAGATCCTGACCACTGAAGACAGCATCTGAATGCAGCCTCCCATTTAGCTGCGTTTTTTTGTGCCACAGCAAAAAAAAGGGGGAAGAGAAACCTCCCAGTACTCAGAGCACAGATGCCAATTCATCCCTCTACCTGCCATTCATGAAAACACTGAAGACACATCAATGATGGGGTGAAAAGAAGTAGATGGGATGAAGGCAGCCAGGCTGACTGGAGTCTCGTTAGAGGACAGCCCCACGTGTAAGGCTGGAGATCACCAGTCAGGTTTCCTAACAGGTCCCGCTTTACTTTCCCAGCTCTGCGGGGAAAGTCAAATTCCTTTTCAGCCATGAGAAAAGTTGTCCATGCTGTGTTGCCTGTACTCTTAGCTCAAATTAAAACTTCCATACAAAAGTAGAATAATTCTCCTCACAAATCGCTGCTGACATTATCATTATTTGTAGATTGCCTCATCATGCTGGTAGTGGGATAACCTGCTTCCCAGTGGGACTCTTGCTATGGTGAACTATCCTTTCATAGTTCACTTCCCCTTATTTCTTCTCATCACTCTTAATGCCCTCCCCACATTTTCTTCATTGCTTTGATCTCAGCTCCCATTCCCTCCTAGACTTTGCTTCCCATTCCCTTGTGAAAGGCTAGTATAATTAAATAGTAAAGTTACCCTTGAGGGTGCAGTTACCCTTGAGGGTAACCCTTGAGCTTTGGGAGGGTTTTCAGCAGGCTTCCCAAGGAACAGCCCAAATGAGAGCAATGAATATAATGGATAAGTCCCTGCTGCACAGGCATAACAAGAGATTTCCTGCAAACTCAGAGAAGATGATACATATTTTGATTCACACAGAGTGTTTTCCTCACAACCCTATGGGCTAAAATGTTCTGTTGTTAATAATTTTATTTCTGCACAATAGAAATACATCCTGTGGGACAAACAATATCATTGGAAGAACCAGTGCCAGACTGCAAAACAAGGATCTTTAGTCCTTGTTAAGCAGCAGAAGAATAGGATTGTAATTCAGATCTGTGGCTGGTCCCAGTTAAGCTTCTGATGGATGCTCCGTTACATGCTCAGAATTTTCCAGCACCAGCTTTAAGGAAGCAAGATCAGATTTTCAGAGATGCAAGATATTTAGGTGCTAGTGGAGGCTGTGGGAGCTGACAGTCTTCAATATATCATAAAACTCGAGTGTGCAGTAGATACCTGAAAGCAATCATCTTGAAGTGGACAATATGGTTTTAAATTTGATCTCCTTGATTCTTCCATTCACCACAATCTCTGTATGCACAGCCCCACCATGACTTTTAGCATACCCCACTGTCCTCTGTGTTTGTCACTGTATTTTTCTTTGCCATCAGTTGCTTTTCATCCTCCTATGACAGTGACCCCCATCTCTGTTCTCATCCCCGACAAGCTGAAGGCTCTATATCCAGCCCATTTCTCTCCAAGCATTTTCTTTTAGTTCTGGCCTCAAGGGCACAAAGTCTTCTGCTCATCTCACCACAGGAGTTACTGGTCTCAGAAAAGGGGATAGCAATGGTTTTCTATCACACAGGAAGTGAGAACAGATTCATTAAAAAAAAACCAAAAAACCAAAACGAAAAACAAAAAACCAAAACCAAAAACAAAACAAACAAACAAAAAAAAACCCCCAAAAAACGAAAACAAAAACACCAAACTAAAACCCACAGTGAGCTTCAAAAGCTTCTTTAAAGCACTAGTTCTACTATCACACTTACCCCAAATGCTGAGCTCCTCCCTTCCCACCTATTTACCAACAACTCCTTACAAATATAATAGCGCTGATAGAACAGTACTTTTTCCTCACTTCTTGGTAGTGAAAACAACTATCAGAACCAAGAAAGCCTCCTCCCAATACCACAAAGGAACTGTGTAATGTTGAGCCCTCCACCACAGAGCTGAGCAGAGGGCTCAAGTTGCACAGCAAGCTTCAACTTCCACCAACAATGTTTAAAACCACCCTGTCTGTAACAGTGGCTTTGGTACTGTATCGAGGGTATATTTTCCAGGCCAATAGCAAAGTAATGAATCACATAAGCTAGAAAGTATGCAATTTTACCTAGGCAGAAAGAAAGCTGCATACTAACCTAAACAATAAATCAAGGCAGCAATTGTACCAAATGTGTACATGCTCTGTTTCCAGAGAGGGAAAAAATACACATTATTCATTAACATCAATATATGCCACAGTTCAGCTAGATTGTGCTCTGCTCCCCAACAGTTTCAGGCAAGACCAGAGTTCCAACTGGTCTGATTAAGTCAGAGTAAAGAGATTCTGCATCCCCAACTCACAGATGAAAGGACTTCAAGCAACCAAAACACAAGTCCCTTCAAGTAAATACCATTTAGTCCTACCTCAGATTTATTGAGCTTATCAGTCAATGTTATTACTAACAGAGTGCAACCACTATACAGGTCTGCCAGAGATCCATTAATGCCTGTTCATCCATGATATCATTAAAAGTTAGATTTTAACTATGGTATGGCATACAAAACTACATGCTTCAATCTCAGTTATGTCTTCCAATTAACCTTAACTTCTGCTAAAACAGTAAGTTGGAGTTGAAAGGATTTTAAAAACAAAACAAAACACCAAGTTCTATTCTCTTAAAGGAAATGGCCAGAAGACCAAGTAAGAGACGTGACTGATTGTAGGCTGTACTAAAACAAAGGCACTCACCCACTTTCAGTGTATCACCACGCAAAAATACTCACAATAAATCCAAGTTTTTTATAGTCTCGAGTATACATAGATTTCCGTTTCTCAATACTGCCACTGCTGTTGTTGGGTTCAGATTCTGCATCAAACGCAATTCTTCGAAGTTCAAATATGATATCCCGTTGAGCCTATGTTAAAACAAGGTTAAAAAAATCATTAAAAGAACTTATCTCTCATTTTTATAAACAATACCACAAAAATTGTTCCAAAACACAGCATGCCCCCTACTGTTTAACCTTTCTTTGTCTAAATTCCCTACTTTATACTCAAAAGAGGCAGTCAGCGAGAATGACTTTATGGTTCCCGTTCTCCAAAGTCCTCATGTATGTGAGGTTCACATGCAGATGCTTAAGTGTTGACTTCCAGAAGCTAGCCCCATGTCAGCAAGGCCACTGTCTGAAGGCTGAAATCAAAAGTCACTCAGTACTCTGCATTCCTTCTGGTAACTGTCCATTTTTGATAGCACTGGAATAGTCAAGAAAGGAATTACGGCAGTTAGACATTACCAGAAATGTCTCAAGATAGTGATAACCACTTCATCACGGCACCTGGAAAGGCTTGAGAGGCAAGCCTGTACAAACCTTGTGAAATTCACACAGGCTTAGTGCAGAGTCCTGCACCTGGGACATGGCAATCCCAGGCACAAATACAGGCTGGGCACAGAATGGCTGGAGAGCAGCCCTGAGGAGAAGGACTTGGGAGTGCTCATGGATGAGAAGCTCAACACAAGCCAGCAATAAACAGACCAACAACTACTATCTAGGTTCCCAGTAACAAAAATCAGTTTTATTGTAACACAAATTAACATCAACTCTAGCATGCCAGACAGTTGTCATACAAACATTCATTTTAATCCTACAGAAGTACTTTTTGGAAGGACTGCATATGTCTATTGCTTCTGAGAAGTATGCAGAAGAAACAAATGCTGGACTGCTGCTTGGAGTTTTAGCTCAGAAGAACACCAAATTCACTTCACAGAAATATATGCTAAGGAGAACAGGCTGGCCATTTTTTGTTGTACTTTTGTACAAGCAATATAATAGCTAGCATCATTTGATTTTTGACCTCAGCCATGAAAGGCTGAGAGACTTGGGTCTTTTTAGTCTGGAGAAGAGAAGGTTGAGGGTAAATATGATCAACACCTATAAATACTTCAAGGGTGGGCGTCAGGAGGATGGGGCCGATCTTTTTTCAGTGGTGCCCAGTGACAGGACAAAAGGGAACAGGCACAAACTTTAATACAAGAAGTTCCATCTAAATATCAGGAGAAACTTCTTGACTTTGAGGGTGGCAGAGCCCTGGAAGAGGCTGCCCAGAGAGGTGGTGGAGTCTCTGTCTCTGGAGACACTCAAACCCCTCCTGGACACATTCCTGTGCAACCTGCTCTGGGTGGACCTGCTTTGGTAGGGGGGTTGGACTAGATGACTTCCAGAGGTCCCTTCCAACCCCATATCATTCTGTGAGTTCTACCAACCAGAAAACATAACCCAACTTAACAGACAGAGAAAGAGTGAATGAATGAATGAATGGAGTGAATGAATGAATGAATGNGACTTCAAGCAACCAAAACACAAGTCCCTTCAAGTAAATACCATTTAGTCCTACCTCAGATTTATTGAGCTTATCAGTCAATGTTATTACTAACAGAGTGCAACCACTATACAGGTCTGCCAGAGATCCATTAATGCCTGTTCATCCATGATATCATTAAAAGTTAGATTTTAACTATGGTATGGCATACAAAACTACATGCTTCAATCTCAGTTATGTCTTCCAATTAACCTTAACTTCTGCTAAAACAGTAAGTTGGAGTTGAAAGGATTTTAAAAACAAAACAAAACACCAAGTTCTATTCTCTTAAAGGAAATGGCCAGAAGACCAAGTAAGAGACGTGACTGATTGTAGGCTGTACTAAAACAAAGGCACTCACCCACTTTCAGTGTATCACCACGCAAAAATACTCACAATAAATCCAAGTTTTTTATAGTCTCGAGTATACATAGATTTCCGTTTCTCAATACTGCCACTGCTGTTGTTGGGTTCAGATTCTGCATCAAACGCAATTCTTCGAAGTTCAAATATGATATCCCGTTGAGCCTATGTTAAAACAAGGTTAAAAAAATCATTAAAAGAACTTATCTCTCATTTTTATAAACAATACCACAAAAATTGTTCCAAAACACAGCATGCCCCCTACTGTTTAACCTTTCTTTGTCTAAATTCCCTACTTTATACTCAAAAGAGGCAGTCAGCGAGAATGACTTTATGGTTCCCGTTCTCCAAAGTCCTCATGTATGTGAGGTTCACATGCAGATGCTTAAGTGTTGACTTCCAGAAGCTAGCCCCATGTCAGCAAGGCCACTGTCTGAAGGCTGAAATCAAAAGTCACTCAGTACTCTGCATTCCTTCTGGTAACTGTCCATTTTTGATAGCACTGGAATAGTCAAGAAAGGAATTACGGCAGTTAGACATTACCAGAAATGTCTCAAGATAGTGATAACCACTTCATCACGGCACCTGGAAAGGCTTGAGAGGCAAGCCTGTACAAACCTTGTGAAATTCACACAGGCTTAGTGCAGAGTCCTGCACCTGGGACATGGCAATCCCAGGCACAAATACAGGCTGGGCACAGAATGGCTGGAGAGCAGCCCTGAGGAGAAGGACTTGGGAGTGCTCATGGATGAGAAGCTCAACACAAGCCAGCAATAAACAGACCAACAACTACTATCTAGGTTCCCAGTAACAAAAATCAGTTTTATTGTAACACAAATTAACATCAACTCTAGCATGCCAGACAGTTGTCATACAAACATTCATTTTAATCCTACAGAAGTACTTTTTGGAAGGACTGCATATGTCTATTGCTTCTGAGAAGTATGCAGAAGAAACAAATGCTGGACTGCTGCTTGGAGTTTTAGCTCAGAAGAACACCAAATTCACTTCACAGAAATATATGCTAAGGAGAACAGGCTGGCCATTTTTTGTTGTACTTTTGTACAAGCAATATAATAGCTAGCATCATTTGATTTTTGACCTCAGCCATGAAAGGCTGAGAGACTTGGGTCTTTTTAGTCTGGAGAAGAGAAGGTTGAGGGTAAATATGATCAACACCTATAAATACTTCAAGGGTGGGCGTCAGGAGGATGGGGCCGATCTTTTTTCAGTGGTGCCCAGTGACAGGACAAAAGGGAACAGGCACAAACTTTAATACAAGAAGTTCCATCTAAACATCAGGAGAAACTTCTTGACTTTGAGGGTGGCAGAGCCCTGGAAGAGGCTGCCCAGAGAGGTGGTGGAGTCTCTGTCTCTGGAGACACTCAAACCCCTCCTGGACACATTCCTGTGCAACCTGCTCTGGGTGGACCTGCTTTGGTAGGGGGGTTGGACTAGATGACTTCCAGAGGTCCCTTCCAACCCCATATCATTCTGTGAGTTCTACCAACCAGAAAACATAACCCAACTTAACAGACAGAGAAAGAGTGAATGAATGAATGAATGGAGTGAATGAATGAATGAATGAATGAATGGAGTGAATGAATGAATGAATGGAGTGAATGAATGAATGGTGTAAGCATTATGAGCTTTTGCTCCATGAAGAGCACAGCAACAAGCAGCTGTCCTCTTCATGCTCTGACCAGATAATTCCAGGTGCTTACCTGATCCTGTGGATCCATTTTTGTCATCATTCTGTCTTCCAGAAGGTTAAAGGTAAGTACTTGCAGAACATAAAGCTGGTGTGCCATTTCGTTATTGATGGCCCTCTGTGCCCTGATAACATGCTGCAAGGAAAGAGAATCCGGGAATGCCATCTTAGGGAAAAAATGTCATTAGGTGCATCCAGGTGTTTCTATTTCTGTAAGTGTGTGTTTGCTATGCAGTAATGTATATGTAATCCAGAAAGAAGAAAATCAAATGGGACTATAATTTAGATTTAGATCTAGTTTAGATATCTAAGTAACTTAATTGGACAGGACTTTGCAATAATATAGTGAAGCTTTCTCCTTAGAGCCACTAGATGGAGCCTATGTATATGATGATAAGTGCCATTAAAATTATCGTTTAAAAATTGGTAGTGAGAAGAGACTTCAAAGAAAAAATACTCCTTTACAAAAGCATTAGAGTTCTGTACATATATATATGTGTATATATATATAAAAGGGAGTATATTCATAAATATTTAGAGAGCAGCTACCTAAGCAGAAAAATATTCAGGCTGCAAATGCAACCAGCAAATACAGTAATATAACAGGGCTACTGCTAGAGAAGTCACCATCTCACCACAACCCCACCTCTACCAGACACAGCAGTTCCTCATGAGTAAGACTGCTTTGAAATACATTAGTGTACAATTCCCCATACATGCAGAATTACCCCTTTCAGAAAGCTGATACCAAACTGACAGATAACTTAAAAATCCCTAGTGTGCCAGAAAACACGAGCCGGTTCTGTATGGGAAACAGAGCCAGGGCACTGGACGCAGCGGAGTATACATAAGGAAAGTCATTAAGTAGGAGATGAATGCAGCAATTGATACTGCACAATTCCAGAGAATAATTAAGAAAAAAAAAAAAAGAATAAATAAATCTGTCTGCCAAAATGCACTGGAGCATTTTACGACAGTAATTGAACACCTAAGAATACTGTCCATATGCTTGTACCAAATTTCTTATGAACATAAGTGGTGTAAAAATGTGCCTTCTGAAATTCTTCTGGGGTTTTGTAATCACTGAAATGCTGACAATGAATACAGAAAAGCAAGGTGTTGTCTGGTTATCGGTTGGTTTGTTTTACACTGCCCAGTATCTGGTAACAGAGAAAGAGTACTTCCCTTTGTTCCCTTAAAGATGGAATTTACTCTAAGATAAAATCCCTCCAATTTTCCGTGATAGCACTCATTAACTTCATTCTGAGCTATATTTCACATTATTTCACTACAGGTTTTTATGCAAGTTGTGACAAACTGTGTACAACTTTATATGAAGACAAAATTTTATCTGTCAGCACATTTTGCAAGACAGAAAGCCTTGTGTGGCTTGCTCAACTCTAATCAGCTCCATACTTTAACACAGAAGACCTGCTATGAATTCCTCAGACAACCCTTCATCTGCACAATAAAGTTCACACTCTCCATGGTAAGAAAAAGCTTGAAATATTATTCTTTTATTCAGTACTATATTTTCATGAAGAAACCACAATATATTTGACTGGGAAAATACCCTTTCTGATAATCAGTTTTGAACCCATTAAACAACCAAACCCTTTTATGTTGTGTACTAAAGGCTTCAAAACATACCAAAATTCAAGGGCAATTAGAATGTATTAAGATAAAACCTATGAACAACAAAACTGGAGTCACTTTTTCCTCTCTGCTATCATATATATATATATATATAAAAATTGTATACTTACAGTTAAGATGATGGAGCGAAGCTGCTTTTGTGCCAGAATGTTTGCCATTTCCTGATTTAGTTTTAAAAAAAAATTTAAAATTAGCCAGAAGCAGATATTTTTAAGCCATATATAGAAGAACACCGACTTAAAAGGTTTTAGTCTTAAGTTTACGCAAAGTTACTTGTACAAGGAAATGAAACAGCATCTCAGCTATATGACCACATGCTTTATTTTGGGGGTCACAAATTCAAATCACTCTACTATGAGAAAAAGGGCAAAGAAGTGAAAGGCCGATCTCGATCTGAGGACTTTGATGATCCAGAACCAGCAATGAAAGACCTCTATGGGTTAAACAGCATTTACACACACTTGCTCAGGCATAAGCTTCCCCCTGATGAACAACCCAGAAGGAAGCGTGGAATGGAAGCCAGCCTGGACTTTAAAACAAGACATCAGACAACATGCTTATTTACATTAATATTTTAGCTGTTTAAAAGTCAGATGCTATAACTTTCACTTAATAAAGCAACCTAAAACTCAGTACAGTTTCATCACAGCAAATATTACTTATCCCCTGTATTTTGGTAGCAAAGTTGACATTGGTCTAGAATTAACTTCTCTTTCTAGTCCTGTCTGAAGTCACTACCAAGGAGAATATGCTTCTGCTGTCATTCCTAAAGCAGCTAACCTCAGCTATCCATGCTGCAAACTATAGAATCATTGAATTGTCTGGGTTGGAAGGGACCTTTCAGATCATCTAGTCCAACCATCAACCTCACTCTGATAAAAACACATCATTAAACCATGTCTCTAAGCAGTATGTCAAACCGGCTTCTAAATCCCTCCAGGGATGGTGCCTCAACCCCTGCCCTGGGCAGCCCATGCCAATGCCATCCTAAAATGCACAGTAGGGAATATACTCATCAAGCATGAGAGTCAAATCTTAAATATACATACAAGTCCACACCTCATTTAAATTCCATCATCTTTTCCATCTATACAGAAATATGTGTATGGATGTGGACATGTGCTGGTATATGCAGTGGAAACAACTTATTGCAATCATTAATAATAATCCAATTATTAACAACTTAATGCGTCATGTAATTATTTTTAAATTCTTGTTTTCAAAATGCACTGTTTGAGGATGGAATAACATATTGTAGTGGGTCCAACTCTGGAGTCTTCAACATGGGAAGGACATGGACCTGTTGGAACGGGTCCAGAGGAGGGCTACAAAGATGATCAGTGGGTACCTCTCCTATGAAGATGGGCTGAGAGAGTTGGGGTTGTTCAGCCTGGAGAAGAGAAGGCTCTAGGGAGACTTTATTGCAGCCTTCCACTATCTGAAGGGGGCTACAGGAAAGATGGGGAGAGACTCTTGATGAGGGCATAGAGCCACAGGACAAGGGGTAATGGTTTTAAATGGAAAGAGGGGAGATTTAGATGAGATACCAGGAAGAAAGTCTTTCTTGTGAGGGTGGTGAGACTCTGGAACATGTTGCCCCGAGAAGCTGTGAATGCCCCATCCCTGGAGAGGAGGCCAGGCTGGATGGGGCTTCTAAGAACCTGGTCTGGTGGGAGGTGTTGGAACTCAATGATCTTTGCGGTCCCTTCCAACTCTAACTATTCTATGATTCTGTGATTGTACAGTGCTATTTAGACACTTTATATGCACACAAAGGGGTGATGCCGGAAATTAGTAGATCATTGATTGGAAACAAAGCAAAAGTGCAGACAACTGCCAAAAGATATTTAAAATATTCAAAGTATCATTTAAATGCCTGAACTCTCAGCTCTCTTTTGATGAAGACTTTCCTTTTTCTTTTTTTTTTTTTTTT
>VZRU01020705.1:35382-53492 GCA_013398155.1 Pedionomus torquatus
CAGCAGAGAGGATGTCAAAGTTCCTACAGTCATACAAGGCTTGGTGTAATTTCTCGCTCCTAACCATAGTAGTGGTGAATCTTGAAGCTTAACTTCTGAGTACCTGCTTTCAGGTAATTACACAGGGCTGCATCACCGTACCAGTGATCCCTGTTTTGTATCATAGAATCATAGAATTGTCTGGGTGGGAAGGGATCTTCCAGATTATCTAGTCAAACCATCACCCTAACTCAGATAAAATACATCACTAAACCATGTCTATGTCAACCCAGCTTTTAAATCCCTCCAGGGATCTTGGTCTTGTTGAACTTCATCCCATTGGCCTTAGCCCACCCAGCCTGCCTGTCCAGGTCCTTCTGCAAAGCCTTTTTACCTTCCAGCAGGTCAACACTCCCACCCAACTTGGTGTCATCTGCAAACTGACTGAGGGTGCACTCGATTTCCTCATCCAGATCATTGATAAAAATATTCAAGAGAACCAACCCAAACGCTGAGCCCTGGGGGACACCACTCATGACTGGCTGCCAACTGGATTGAACTCCATTCCCCACCACTCTCTGGACCTGGCCTCCAGCCAGCTTTTAACTCAGGAGAGAGTCCTCCCATCCAAGCCATGAGCAGTCAGTTTCTCCAGGAAGATACTGTGGGAGACTGTATCAAAGGCCTAAAGTCCAGGCAAACATCTATAGCCTTTCTCCCATCTACCAAGCAGGCTACTTTGTCATAGAAGGAGGTCAGGTTTGTTAAGCAGGACCTGCCCCTCATGAACCCATGCTGGCTGGGCCTGATCACCTAGGCAGCCTTCATGAACTGCATAATGGCACTTGGGATGATCTGTTCCATGACCTCCCCAGGTACCAAGGTCAGACTGACAGGCCTGGAGTTTCCTGGATGATCCTTCCAACCCTTCCTGTGGATGGGCATTACATCTGCTAGACGCCAGTCTGCTGGGACCTCCCCAGTTTGTCAGGACCTCTGGTAACTGATGGAAAGAGGCTCAGTGAGCACTTCTGACAGCTCCCTCAGTACCCTCAAGTGGATTCCATCNGACTTCTTTATATCCAGGTGTTGGAGCAGATCCCTCACCACCTCCCTTTGGATTATGGCATCTTCATTCTGCTCCCCACCCCTATCTGCTCACTCACCGATCTGGGTACTCCAAGAACTACCTACTCTACTACTAAACACTGAGGCAAAGAAGGCATTAAGTACCTCAGCCTTCTCCTCTTCCTTTGTCAGTATGAAGCTAATGGACACCTTCTTCAGTGTAAGGCTTATTAACTAACCACAAGATAGATATACAGAGAAACCTAACAGATTCTGACTACTGTCCTGGTTTGACGTAAAATGAACCAATTTTCTGTTTTACAGTTTTATTTTCTTAGCTAGGCCTCTTCTAACTAACTGAACTCTGAAATTAACAGCACATTGTTCAGAACTGTTTTGTCTTGCAGTGATAAGACCTGATTATACCAAGGGATGGTATGCAGAGAGGCCCTTGCTTATACTTATGTCTAAGTAGAAAAACCAAGGGCAGGTAATTTTCGTCATTTGCCCCACTGGAGGGTCGGAAATGGAAAAGAGTAAGGGGGTCCCACCTGCAAGGAGCAGCAGACAGGACAGGTGACCCAAAACTGACCAACAGGGCTATTCCATCCCATCCGCATAATGCCCCATATAAAAGCTGAGGGATCAAAAGGTCAACTCTCCTTCTTCAATGGCCCACGTCCAAGGAGGACCCTGCCTGTTCATCTGCCTTTGATCCTGATCCGAGCATTCCTGACTCCAGATCTGGAATCCAGCTCCTGTCGATCACCGAGTCCAAGCCTGCTAGTGACGTGGTCATCATCCTGGGAGCTTGATACAGTTTTGTATATACTGTATACTTCCTTTTTCTCTTTTTCCTAAATTTCCTTTTTATTACTTATTATGTTATTATTAATTATGTTTTCATTAAAGTAGTTTAGTTTTTTTCTAAGATCTTGAATCTCTTCAATTTCTTCCTCTCCTCTCTTTTTCCCAAAGGGGGGAGGGAGGGACATCTGTCAATCAGGTTTTGGTAAATTTGGCGGAAACCATGACAACTACTTATTATGTGATTCAAGGCTGAAAGAAGTTTTCTGCAAGTACGTCAGAGCTATTACCTTCCAAGACAAATCAGATCATTACGTTCTGGTGATCATAAATCTCATGGCTAACAATTTTGTGTCAAAGCAGCAGGTACTACAGGTGAAGCGAAGTTTGCATGGCCTGCTGGTGGTGAAATACAGTTTTAGTTGCTGAGAATACCCTGTGGTACTATTGTCCTTAGGAACACATAGCCACTGATTACTGTTAAAATATTATCTACATCCGATATTGTCTTTCAACTTCTAATATCACCAAAGCACAGAGTTTTTTTGCACAGATGCACAAGCATTAGCAACTATTTAGAAGCGTAAAGAATGAAATCTTCGGGGATTTTTACAAGGACCTATCATAGATTTAGACCAAAACCAAAAGAAAGCTTTTATTCCGATTTTTTAATTATTATTATTAGGTACCCTCTTCCCTTAAATGAAGAGAATATTGGAAGGAGGGAAAAAGGAACACGAAAAAAGGATTTAAAAAAAAATAAAATTAAACCATGGTTTTACTTTCCCTTGTTTGCAATTTTAAAAACATTTTTGAAGCAAAAAAGACTGATTACTCATCATGCCTTTGATGTTTGTTTAAACATTCTCCAGTATTTAAAAAAAAAAAAAAACTAAATAAAATCTTTGTCACAACTCATCAGCAGCTCTCGGTGAACTTGTTCACCACAAGAATTATCATCACTGTTCTTCGGTGACAGAAATGTTAAACAAATCAATGACTAAATCTGTTTAAATACAGGCTAATGACTTCATAAACATGGATAAAACTTCTCTATTTCCTAATACATCATGTTTCATCCTCATTTAACAGCAACTCACAACCTTGAATTATTTCCTTTCAAGACCTCTGATCTCTGGCATTAAAGTTAACTTAAAATAAAATACTACAAAAGTCATGAAATGCTTACATGGCAAGATATTTCCATTTTCAGACCAAAGGCACTTTTTAATAAAGATCAGGGCAGGGCAGAGGGAGGCAGAGTTTATCAAAAAATAGCCTGGTTTTACAAGCTCTGCTGGCAAAGTGCTTAGTACAATAAATACTACAGCCAGCCACAGACAATATGGTTCATGTGAGGTTACAGAGAACTACAGAAGCACAGAGGAATTCTCAATCCCTGCTAATACTGGTGCAAGATGGAGGCAGCTCCATTAAAATTAATGATAAAACAGCATGAAGCAACAGCACAAGTTTCAGTTTGATTTAACAGCAGGAAAAGTGCACTGGGGCAACCGAAGGTATGAATGTGACACACTTCTCCTACAGGTATGTAGATATATGAGACCTAACAACTTACCTGCCGCTTGTCATCTGGTGCTTTAAGGAAAAGTGCATTTATTACTGCGATGGTATATGTCTGGATTTCTTGGTCCGTCCTGTTTGGAATAAAAGAACATGAATACACACAAGCTGTAAGAAGTGATCTTCCAGTTGCTTTATTGCAAGTGGAAGGACAATTTGCATTTAATTTTAGACATGTAAAAGTCAGGTAATCTGTCAAAGTCGGTCATGACCAGGTTATCTCTGTTATTAAGATGTTCCAAAGGAAGACTCAGCATTCAAGAAATGAATCACATCCTTGAAGTGCCGGTGACCCTTCACTGATCATAGCAGAAGCCAAGACAATTCGGTTTCGCCAGACGTCCACCAGCGACAGGTAGGACAAGCAATCACAGAATTGTAGGGAGTTGGAAGGGACCTCTAAAGATGATCCAGCCCAACTCCCCTGCTAAAGCAGGATTGCTCAGAGCACATAACTCAGGACGGCATCCAGGCAGGGCTTGAAGATCTCCAGAGATGGGGACTCCACACCCCACTGGGTATCCCCTTCCAGGGCTCTGCTACCCTCACCCAAAAGAGGTTCTTCCTCGTCTTTGAATGAACCTTCCTGTGTTCCAGCTTGTGCTCATTCCCCCTCGTCCTGTCCCTGGGAACCACTGAGAAAAGTCTGGCTCCACCTTCCTTCAGCCCACTGTTTAGATACTTTTAAGCATGAAGAAGGTCTCCCCTCAGCCATCTCTTCTCCAGGCTCAAGAGTCCCAGCTCTGTCAGCCTTTCCTCCTCAGGGAGATGCTCCAATCCCTCCAGCATCTTTGTTGCCCTGCGCTGGACTCTCTCCAGTAGTTCCCCATCTCTCTTGAGCTGGGAAGCCCAGAACTGGAGGCAGTATTCCAGTTGTGGCCTCACAAGTGCAGAGTAGAGGGGGAAAATAACTTCCCTCCACCTACTGGCCACAACTCTTCCCTATGCAGCCCAGGATTCCACTGGCCCTCTTGGCCACAAGGGCCCATTGCTGGCTCATGGATAGTTTACTGTCTACCAGGACCCCCAGATCCTTCTCCTCAGACATGCTTTCCAGCCCTAACCTTTATTCATGCCTGGCGTTCTTCCTCCCCGAGTGCAGGACCCTACGCTTGCCCTTGATGAACCTCATGAGGCTCTTCTCTGCCCAGCTCTCCAGCCTGTCCAGGTGATGCCGGATGTTGGCAATCTTCTCTAAAATATTCTGGAGATGAACCTGCTGGTATTGACAGGTTTTCAGGTGAATGGAAGATGTTCCAGCTGGTAGGTTAGCCTAACTATACACTGTAATACACTACCCTATGCTACAATAAGCATTTTCCATCCATTTAACCACCACGGTTCACTGTTTAAGAAAAAGCCTCTGCCTTTACAAACACACCTTCAGCAAAAGTTGACTGATTTTTGTCTTACACACTTTTTTACCGTACACACCTCCCAGAGGCTGGCAAGCAAAAACCACCCCATTCATATTCTAATGGTGTTCAGCATTTTACTACTACTTCCAAGTACACAGGTAGCTTAGTGTGGGGGAAAAAATAAAGAAAAAGAAATTAATGAACAAGTAACTCCAGAAAGCTGGTTATCAGTCATCCAGCCACTTAAAGTGGATGCAGGAGTCATACAGGAAGTTGCCAGTCCTTACATCACTCTTTCCAAATGCTGTGCTCATTTTTGGGGGCAGGTGGAGTGGGGGGTGGGAGGAAGAGGAGGTATGGGGAGAAAACAACCCATCACATCAGGTGGCAGTTTGAAGACACTCACCCCTGCAGATGTGGGATGAGCTGCCCAATTGTGATCTCCTGTGCCACCTTCTGGTACAGGTCATGGCTATTGAGCACCATCGATTCCAGGATTGCTAGGGACCGTTGCAAGATAGAGATGTCCGATGCAAATTTGTTGACATAGCTTGCTATCTACAAATTCAAAAACATAGAGAATTTATATCTTGTAATGAAAACATGGAAAGGGAAGAAAGAAAAATGTGATTGTGACTTAGAAAGGCATTAAAGTAGCCCTGTCCACATGCCAGGTATCAGTAAATGCCTGAAAGCAATCAACCAGGCACTGCAGATACCTTCAAAGGACAGTGTGACACAGATTCTTCAGCTGGAACAAATCCCCATACCACCAAAATACATGCTTAACATTACATGATGAACACAATATATGAACATTAAAAAACTAGAACAGTTATATTTTTTTTGTGAGGGAAAACCTTTGAGACGACAAAGAGAATACTTCTCATTCTCTCCAGTAGACATCTGTGCAGCCAGTATTATCTAGACACATATTTAGGTTCAAGTCAAATGTTGCAAATTTCCATCTAGCTCTCTGGCAAAACACACTCTAGCAAAATAAGCATATTCCCCCCTGACGTCCCTTGCTGTTACAGACAAAACTGAAAGTTCTTTTCAGGTTACAAATTAAAACTATTGCTGATGATCATTTATCAGCACAACTGGTTCCCTGTCTGTCTAGAGTCCAGTCTTGCTAGTAACTTTTGCATTAATAACATTCACTTTTACTGCAAGCTGCTACAAACAAATGGTGGGTTAATCAAAGCCAGACCTGACCTCTGCTTTTTTGCCCCCCTCCCCCCCTTTCTCTTTTTTTTTTTTTTTTTTTTGTTGCAAAAGAATGCCTNTTTTTTTTTTTCAGTGTGGCAATGACATGCTGCACACTCACATCTGCAGAGCTGACAGGGCTGTGGGGCTGCGCAGTCAGATGGGGCAATGTGTGAATGTGTGTTCTTCCACGTGCCACCCAGCCCTTGGACACAGCTTGCCTGGAAGAAGCTTGCCTTCTGCTGAGGCAGGATGTGAGATCTGCCTGGGTTTTCCTTGACTGCACTGATACCAGCACAGTGAAGCTGAATGGTACCCAAGGAAGCACAGTCAGACAGAAGAAATGTTGCATGACTGCAGCCAAGAGAGAGACTACAGTAGCCCTGGCTCAAGTCTGATGCATTCTTTCCAGAAAACTTCCAAGTCCACATGCTTCTTCGGTGCTCGTGCTACAAGCCACTAAGGTGCTTCTCATCCTGAACGCTTGCTTAGACCTTGGCACCATTTTCCTTTTGGAGGAAGAGGCATACCCTGTGCTTGGAAAAGCTGCTTAGCTGCCTATGAAATTCACACTTAACATGTGGACAACACCACTGTTCTGCACTGGTAACATCTTGAGTGGTACTGACGGAACAAAACACCCTTTCTGCAGCTTTGGTTGCAGATGACAAGAGAAGATGAGAAAGATTTTTATTCTCATCTATTGCAGAATTGCTCTTTGCTGTGCTACTTGGTTTGCATTAACCCCAATTCAGCTATGCTGAATATAACTCAATTCAGGAAATTCATATTGACTTCACAGAAAATAAAGAACCAACCCACGCGTGCACACTAAACAGGAGAAAAGAAGCAATTCTATTAACCATTTTCTACTCCGGACTTTCAACACCCATTGCCTGCAAATCCTGAGACCAAACAGTATTTACATTAGTATATGATGTACATTGTGCTGTTTAAAGTAACAGGCTGTATCTCAGAAGCACCAAACTCCCCAACCCTACCTCTCTTAATGGTCATCCAGTTGTTTTCTGATGCACTGCAGCCAAAGCTGCCATATGTCATAGAATCATAGAACTGTCTGGGCTGGAAGGGACCTTTCAGATCATCAAGTCCAACCATCAACCGAACTCTGATAAAAACCATCACTAACCCATGTCTCTAAGCACTATGTCAACCCAGCTTTTAAAACCCTCCAATAATGGGGCCTCAACCCCTTTCCTGGGCAGCCCAGTCCAAGGCTTCACAACCCTTTCCATGGAAACATTTTTCCTAATCTCTGATATGAACCTCCCCTAGTGCAAATGGAGGCCACTTCCTCTTGTCCCATCTTCTGTGACTTGGGAGAAGAGTCTGACCACCACCCCCGGCTACACCCTCCTTTCAGGGAGTTGGAGTAAGTGAGAAGGTCTCCCCTCAACCTCCTTTTCTCCAGGATGAACACCCCCAGCACACTCAGCCTCTCCTCATAACAGTTATTCTCCAGACCCCTCACCAACTCCCTTGCCCTTCTCTGAACCTGCTCCAGACCCTCAATGTCTTTTTTGTGGGAAGGGACCTAAAACTGGACACAGCACTCCAGGAGGGAACTCACCAGTGCTCAGGACAATCATCTCCTGAGTCCTCCTCCCCACACTGTTCATGATCCAGGTCAGGATGCTGGTGGCCTTCTGGGCACACTGCTGGCTCACATTCAACCCACAGTCAACCAACACCCCCAGAAGTGTGTCCAGAAGGCCCACAATACAGACAGTGTGTATGCACAGAGCAACTCTGCCCTGCTCACACAATAAGCCAAATGCACTCTAAATGCCTCACAGTCATTAGGAATCCATGGATCAACTGCCTAGCAGGAATACAGGATGTCTAGGCAGTATCCCAACTTGTCAGACTATGGTCACTGTGCTCTTTAGAAGCCCCAAGATGCATGAATTATTCTTAGTACAGTGTCTCCTTCCCACAATATTTCACATGGCAGTGCAAATGCTTCAGTGGGACATACTCATACCAGGGGTCTGCAGAAACCTAATGTAAAAATAACTGAAACTTCAGCCTAGGACAGGCTGCCTTGAATGTATTTATTCTTCTGAATCTCGACTGTAACATCTTCTAATCATGAAGACAAACCCAAGGTATGAAGCTGGCCGGCGGGCTTATACCACTCTGAACATACCTGCAAAACATCTGCTAGGTGATTTGCACGTCAAACTGTGTTCATAACTACCATGCTGAAGCTTGAAGTCTGGCCAGAAACAATAGGCTTGTCTACCCTGATAAATAAGGCATGCTGGTTCCAGAGAGCGCAAAATTAGATTAAATTCCATTACCATACTTGGGAGTTCTGGATGTGAAGAAAAAAAAAAAAAAAAGCAACAGCAGAGACAAGAAGCAATCACAAGGACTTAAAATTTGTGTTATTTGCTGTTCTCTGCTTATTGGGCACCATGTGCAGGGAGGGCTTTCAACAGCCAACAATAATCCTGCACTCATTTAGCAAAAATTCTGGTCATAAGAATAATGCAGGCTCACAGAAATGCAACCTCTCTTCCAGAAATAAGCAACTTCCCCACTTTGTACTTTCACATGAAAATCGGATCACGTGGATATGTCTCATTAAGGATAAAACTATTTGTTTAGCAAAATACCTGTAACCTTAATATCTGCATAGTCCCATGGGGAGATACATACCCACATAGCACAAGAGTGGCTGGGTGGCTTAGCTTCCTATAGATTTCAAGGGAAATTAGAAATCAGAACGCATCCAGCACCAGTATTCTCCTGAGACAGGAGCTAAACATTTAAAAGTGAGGGTAGATAAGAAACCTGCAACAAACTAAACAAAACCATCTGATTTTCTCTTTGTGTTTCAGCAAACTTGAAGCAAAGGAGAGAATTCAAAAGTTACAGACCAAAAATGGAAAAAAAAAAAAAAAAACAAAACCAAACAAACAACAAAAAAACAAACCCAAAAAAAAAAAAAACAAAAAAAAAAAAAAAAAAAACAACAAAACCACACCCAAAAACAAACAAAGATCCCAAAACAAGACCAGAACACAAACAAAATAAACCCCACCAGCACCAAAACCTACACAGGGAAAGAACCTTGAAGGAAACAGATGTATGTTTCTGAGAAGCGGTGTGTTCATTAGTTATTTGCCTGCCTCATTTTGATGTCAGAAACATACGGCAAAACCTGACAAAGTTCTGTTCTCTCTTAAGTCCTAATGCATAGTAAGATTTTGAAGTCTGCATTCCATTTTTAAGTAAGAACCTGGAGTTGCACTTGACTGCAGAATAACCAACTGACAGACAGAGAGATACTCTTCCAGCTGCCACCCCCTGTTCCTGCACAGTACATTTTAGAAAGCAGAGTAAACAATTCATCAAGGTTAAGACTCTTCCTCACACTGTTATGAAACAGCAATTATATAAATAATTCCAAGAGATATTTTTAACTATATCTCAAGCAATACTAGAAAATTTCTTTCTCCTCCTGTAGGAACTAAAGATGGAAGTACTAGTGTATTTTGATACACAATCACCATGATATTTTCCAACAACTGAGAATTCAAATCCTTTAGACAACTACGGAAGTTGGAAATTTTATTTACTTATGACAACTTTATTGTCATAAGCAAGAAAAAGGTCTAGAGAAAATCTCAGATATCCTCAAGAAGATTTTTCAAATAATACTGTTTTCCCCTATGATAAGGAGCAAAGCTCTCCTCAAAAGTGGCAATTTTTATTCACAGCAGTTGGAGTAGCAGTCTCTATATACCCAAAGGATGGGAGGGAGGGAGACTGGTATCCAGCACTAATCAGTTAATCAGTAAAGCAGTCAGAGGTTCCCCTAGAGGTCTCCTCAAGCCTCTACGTTTTAACTTAGAAAACTATTCAAGAAAAAAAGCTCAGATTAATTCCTCCCCATTCCAGTTTGGCTTCCATTTTAATACAAAAGGCATAAGCACCTTATTGCAAAGGTCCCCCTCAGCCAGCAGAACCTTATCAGCTCCCTTATCCATCCTGTCAACCACTTGAGCAAGCCCATCATCAATCTCAAAGCAAGTGGCCTGTCAAAAGGCAGGATCAGAAGCAAATGAGAATGAAGCTGTGGACTGCCACAAGGGAGACACGGTCCAAAGATACTCCTTTATAAACTCAATGGTTGGATCATGGTTGGACTCGATGAACCCAAGGGTCTTTTCCAACCTGAATGACTCTAGATTTGTCCCTTGCCCACAGAGTTCAGGGCCCTGTTGTCCTGCCTCCAAACTGCACAGCAGGTCAGGACAGACCTGAGCCTCTTCCCTCTATTATTGTCCTTCTTTGTCCTTCTGTTTCTTCTTCTATTCTCTTCTCCTTTCTCCCTTTCTCATTCACCAGTTTCCCTTGTGTTTTTTACTGGCCAGTTTTGGTTTTCACAGTTGATGAAACTGCTTTTGTTTATGTCTTTTGTTTTGTTTTCTAAACCGGGTTCACTGACCAGGGAATACTATGAAAGCGCCAGACAGAAGAGATGAGCCATTAACAAGGGTGCAAACGACACTTTCTTCTGTAGTTACTATAAAAACCACAGGTGAAAAAGATTCTGATAGGGTCAGACAAAGACAACTCTTATGAGTCACTCCAAGAGTAGCTCGATTTAAACTCATTTTAGCAAGTTTCTTCATATACTTCTTAGCAGGCTCCCCTTGCAAATAAGACATTCTGGCCTTGACCCCGTACCTCATGAAATCAGTTTTTTTTAAACTGCACTACTTGTGTTGCCATGAAAAGATAACATCATCATAGTCTATCTAGACTGCACAACTGGCAAAAAGAAAAAAGAGTCCAAAACCCACATCAAGTTTACTAATTTTTCTTTAAAATATCACAGAATCATAAAATGGTTAGAGCTGGAAGGACATTCAAGATCATCAAGTTCCAACCTCCTTGCCATGAACAAGGGACACTTCCCACTTCCTCAAAGCCCAATCCAGCCTGACGCTGAACACACACAGGGACGGGGCAGCAAAACTTCTCTGGGCAACCTGTTTCAGTGTCTCACCACTCTCACAGCAAAGAATTTCTTCCTAACATCTCATCTAAATCTCCCCTCTTCCAATTTAAAACCGTTATCCCTTGTCCTATCACTGCACTCCCTGATAAAAAGTCCCTCTCCAGCTCTCCTGTAGGCTCCCTTCAGATAGTGGAAGGCTGCTAGAAGATCTCCCCGGAGCCTTTCTTCTCCAGACTGAACAGCCACAGCTCTCTCAGCCTGTCTTCATAGGAGAGGTTCTCCAGCCTTCTGAGCATCTTCGTGGCCCTCTGCTGGACCCTTTTTAACAGTTCTATGTCCTTTCTCTGTTGAGGACTCCAGAGCTGGACACAGGACTCCAGGTGGGGTCTCATGAGTGCAGAGTGGAGGGGCAGAATCACCTCTCACAACCTGCTGGTCATCCATCATTTTTAATGCCCAAACCCAACCATTAATATCTCATGCTTTTTTCATAATTGACTCTTCTTTCCATTTTGGCCACAAAAGTAAATTTGTACTTTCATGGTAGTAATTTTCTACCCAAATTTTAATTAGAAGTCTTTACTCTTACACACTCTGCTAAAATTAAGAGTTCTTTGCCACAGGTTATATTTCTTCCATTACTGCTTCTGATAGCAGAGTTACTTCACTGAAATGATATCTTTTGAACCTGTACAAACACACTGCTGTCTTAAGTTCTGAGCTGAATCTGGTTTGGAAAGTCTTTGTAAAGAACTCTGCTTTTCCCCACATTTTTTCCCCTTAATGACAAAGGTTAAATCAGTACCAAAACCTGTTTTCTGAAGTCTGTTAATTCTCTGTATTTTAAGCCACGTTTCTGAGACTTTCTGTGCATTTCCTACATGTAAGAAAAGAAAAAAACTAAAAAGCTGCCAATTGTGGAAAGATGCGTTTCAAAACCACTGACCTCAGCTGCAAGATTCAGGAGGACCAGAGTTCAAGTTGATAATCTCAGCAGATATCAGCTTCAGTTCAATTTGTAAAATAACTCATTTCTCTTCCTCCCATAGACCCAGAGGAAACATTTCAGTGCTGTCTTTTATTTTAAGACACATGGTATTACTCATTTTAATTTCCATTAAATCAAAATACTAATGTGTGGTATCTGCAGAGAGGTCACACTGGAACTGAGTAAGCAAGTTCTTGTGTAACGAGCCTAAAACAGCGTTGATCCCATTTCACCCCCATAGATTGCCATAGAAGTTGGGCCAGATCCTGCAACCTCAAATATTTATTACTTTGAAATAGCACTTTAATCTCACTTTCATGTACCTTCTTGGCCAGTGACCTAAATAACGTACCTGAGAAGGAAGGGAAAAACAACTACAAACACACACCAAAAATAAAATAAAATAAAATAAAAACCCCCAAAATCAACCATGACTCACCTCAAAAATTTAAACTGATACAAAACAGGTAGCATCGATTACGAATTTACCTTTTTAATGAATGCCACAGAGAATGTATCCCATGATACAATCCCATGATCCATCAGCTCAACAAATGCAGTCAGTGTAAAGGACAACATATCTCCAAAGCTGCAAGAGACAGGAGTCATGACAACATTTACCAGTGGTGCAGCAGGGCAAGGACCCAGGGAATAAAGCAGCAGGAAGTTTTCAGAAAGGCAGGAAAGTGAAGCCAATTATGCTCTAAAAGGTAACAGAAGAGCAAGAGAGGCCGCGCAAGAGAAGTCTCCATAACAATTTAGCATGGACATCAAGACCAGTCACACCCTGGAAGAAAGCAGCTTTGTAAGAGAAGAACGAATCCCGAGGAGAACACCACATGCAATGCTCAAGGAAATTAAACTCCTCACATAAATTCAGAGGTTTAGATCTAACACAATAAAAGAAGTGAGTTTTTCTCTCAGCAACTTGTAGAAATGCTCCAAATTGTAGGTCATACAGAAGAGCCATGTTTTGGCACCTCTGTATTAAACAGATTGGTAGAAAGTTTGTGGATCATTTTTCATTCTCTTACAAGGAAGCAAATATATTTTTAAAATGCAGCAGAAGAGATTTCCTATTGAGCAGCAGTTTTGCCATAATTAATGTCACAATTTCTTTCTTTGAACCTGAAGATGGATCTCCTTTTGTTTATCTACAGGCAACCACAACAAGCAAATTGCAAAGTTCCCATAATTATCCAAGTACGTAGTTCAAGTTGTTTCAGGTTTGCAGGCCACTACAACACTGCATTTCACACCTGTAAATTTGAGATTCAATGCATCTCTGTAGAAACTCAACTTTGGGTTGAATACAAAACGCGTTTAAACTTAACATAAAGAACATACTCAACCTGACTGGCCGCAAAGGAATTTTCCATCTTAAAAAATGGCTTTCTCTATATATATAATATGTATAATAATTTCTCTCTCTCTATATATATATATATTTAGTCAGGGCACCCAACAGTCAGCAGCCATAATGATGTCAATGAAACTGTTCAATGAGGGAAGCACTCAATATCAGCAGCAAGAGCAGAGAGCCCCAAGCCAAGCAGTGTGTACTACCTTTAAGGCCATGCCAAACTGCCTGCAAGGTACTCTGCCAATAAGCCATTAACAAGCATAATCTCTAAACAGCACAAATAGTTTCAGTGATCTTAATGCAACAGCCTACTTAATAAAAAGATTTAAAAAGAAATAACTGTCAGATTGAAACTACAATGCTCAGAAGGTTAAAAATCTGAATCTAATATTATAGCCATGCTTAAGGAATGTAATTGCTCATCCTTATTCTGGGATTTTGCTCTCCTGAGACCCTGCAACAACTCAATGCAAAGAAATTAGCATCCCCTCAGATGGAAGACATTTACAGCAAGACAGGAGAATAAGGCAGAAAATCCGTTTCAATGCAGCAACCCAAACGGCCAGTTTACTGGATTTGATATAGTCTGCCATTTGGGGCTTTCTGATTGTGAGATGCAACCTTTAATGGCTCCTTAATTTAAGAAAAGGGCTGTTGTTCACTGAAACTCCACAAATGCTCTCCACTAAAAATAAATTTGCCATTCTTGACATTACGTGAGTAACCCAAAAAAAGCAAACAAAGTAACCCAAACCCACACCTTTGTCTTCCACAGCAGCTTTGATTATTTATGACAAGATGAAAAAACTACAACAAAGTAGAAAAATAAGAGTGTCTTCAAAAAAATCCATTGTAATTCTGCAAGGAATATTGTGTTGAGCAAATGCACAACCTGGAAGTTTTGGGATTTGTTTTGGGGGGGAGGAAGGTTGGGTTAATTTGCTTGGTTTTTTTAATACTGCAGATCTTTTATGAATTAAATTAGATTTATAATGTCATCTTTAGCATTCCAAATAATCAAGGAATTCACAAGATAATAATAAACTCTGCAGCAAATTTAATCCACTCTCGTCATTTCCCCCAATCTATTCCTTTTGGAAAAAACAGCTATTTATGAATACACATCAAAAACACTGAAAACTGAAAACAGCACCCCTAGAAAAGACTTCCTTAGGGAACTCATGCCAAATTCTTATGCATCTTCACGGCAGAACACTTCCACAAATATATTGATTCTGGTATTTTAAGAAACTAGACTAAACTAGATCCAAAGAAAAAGAAAAATAAAAACAAAAAGATAGGCCATGAGGCTGTATCAGTTGAAAAGCAAAAATATAAGTAAAAATATAAAATATCTCCCCCAGCATTAAATTAAGCAGATAAATTATCTCCCCTAGATTTTTCTTACACATTATTTAAAAATTTAGTCATTTAACCTGCATTTGGTACATAAATACTCTTCTATGAAATAATTGCACATGAAAGCATGGGTATATCATATGGGTATAGTTTAGAGGGATTAATTAAAATGTATTAAACCTGCATACAGATATTGGTCTTCAGAACAGCAGTGGCTGGAATGTGAAGGAATTTAATCTGAATTCAGCAGTCTCATTTATTCATCTCACCAAAACTACTCATTAATCCTATCAATTACTCCAGCCTCCTCCACAGCTCTGGAGGGGAAACTGGGTCAATGGAGCTGAAAATACTAGTATTAACAAATAAACCTGGTTTTAGTAGATCTGACAATGATACAACTGTTTGGGATCCAGAAGGCAAAAGCACTTTTCAACTGAAAATTATGAGACACCCCCACCAGGTGTCACTCCTGGGACACTGCTTCAGATCATTAAAAAAGGTGCAACGCTGGGACTAATCAAGCAGAACAAAAGACTCCAACTATATTAATGCAAAGCCACACACACACAGCATGTATACTTTTTAAATATATAGCTATACATAATGCACCTTCACACACATGCATACGCTAAGTGCCAGATAAGCATTAGGAACAGTACAGCTAGAGATGAAAGCAACCTTTTGGCTAATTAGAGCAAGATAAATATTAAAGTATATGGAAGGGGAAGGGAGTCATGTTGATTCATCGTTAGGTGTTTAAACAATAGCAAAGAGGGTGAAATAGGCTTCCAAGCAATTAATTTCAAGACCACGACCACACTTATACTCCTAAGAGTTGCAGACACAACAGGTTCCAGAGATTTCAAGGGAATCAAAGCTTATTGATAAATTCGGTAATCTTACGAAATATGTGGTAGGAGCTGTTTAACTTGAAATCTCAATGAGTAAGTATTTAAGTCATAAAGTCTGAAAAATGGTGGGGCTTCCCTTTCCATAAAATCATTTTTAGACTAACCCACCACAAAGGTATGGCAGTTCCGTAAATACCAAATCCTTGCTGCTCTAGCAAAATGACTTAATATTTTCAGGGCAATTCCTCATGACGCTGCTTTTTTGTTATTGTGTGTCACTGCAGCAAGAGAGGAAAAATTATCAGAATGAAGCACTGTGTAATTGCAATTTCATATCTCACTGACATTTTAATGATCTATGCTGTCAAGCAAGCTACTTATACAATCCCTCCTGAGTGCTCTTCAGGGCTCTGGCTCTCAGGTGGGGACAGCTGATGAGGTTTCCCCATTCTCTGCCATCTGACTGATGAGTAAAGTCAGCAGTTGCATTTCACTGTTTTAGGTTTTAGAGAAGGAGCTGGTCAAATTTTAGAGAAATATCAAGTCAGGTTAATCAGGGAATCATGGAATTGTTGGAGTTGAAAGGGACCTCTACAGACCATCCAGTCCAACTCCCCTGCTAAAGCACGATTGCCCAGAACATATCACTCAGGACTGCATCCAGGAAGGGCTTGAAGGTCTCCAGAGAAGGGAGACACCACACCCTACCTGGGCAGCCTCTTCCAGGGCTCTGGCACCCTTATTATACCGTGAGAGTCTATCAACATTCCTAAGAATTTTCTGCATCATTACCTTAAGAAACTGTGAAGAAGGTGAAAAAAAAAAAAATCCATACATTTTGATATTATTTTCTTTCCTAAAAATAAAGATGACAGGAACATACATGTGACCCTGGCCACCATGCCTGTCTCTCACCTGCCTTCCTAGTATCATTTCTATATGCCAAACCACCTTTTTATCACACGTGCTAAGTAATCCTCACATGTAGATATAGAACTATGTCTAATATTTTCAAAGAACTCTAAAGCAATTTGGATTTATTTTCAAAATAAATTAGTGGGACTTGAACACTGAAACCCTTAGATGTTTTTGATAAAAACCACCAAAACCTTAATCCATGTTTAACAAACACACCAAAATGAATATTTTCTTTCCATTGAGGAGGGGAATATATTCAGCTGTCCAAATAATTATTTAAATTGAGATAACTAGCCGGCTCAGATGTCACCAACTAACGACAACAAAAAAAAGGCCTTATAAGCTTTTATAAAGCTAGGTGGACTGTCTCGTGTTTTATATGATAAAAGTTGCACATGAGAACCAGGAAATTATCTGTTGCTTTTCTGTCATAACCAGGATACAGTCACCAGCCCATTGGGACTAAAAGCAAAACTCAGTATATCTTCACAGAAAACATTCTTCACAGGCAAAGCAGAACCTAATTCAATCTCTAACTGTGCAGAAGAAAAGCAGCAAAGAAACAACTCTAACTGAGTAGGAGGTAACAAAAGGAGCTGCAGGAGCTAAGGAAGCAGTTGACTTTCAGTCCTTTATCATTCGGTAACTGTCCTCATCACCTAGGACTGGGCAACTGAAAGACCTGACATCATTCAAGTCAACATCACAGAGACGGACTTTCTAAGTCAAGAATTGTAAAGGATAAATGGCCACAAATAAATTTAAACTGGGAAGGGGAATATATTAAACCTCCAGAGGACAAGAGCCCCAGAAAAGCCATGGGGACAAGAACCTAACCAAGTGTTACGGTTTGAGAAAACTCGTAACAATTTATTGATGTTCAAACAATCATTCTATCACCCAATGAACCCTCTTCACCCAGGAAAGGGGAATCGGGGACCACAGAGAAACATGAGGGTTGAAATGTAAATAGATTTAATAGAATAAGGCCAAATAATTAACAATAATATTAAAGAACCAGTATTAATCCCAACACTGATATAAGACACACAAGAAGTATACTCAGCCCATTCTCTCAGCAGGATGCTGTGCTCTCCCAGCAGGGACAGCCAATGTCAGACACTGCAAGTGCAAGGGCTTCAGGAGGAAGGGAAGGCCTCAGGGGTCCAGCAGCAGGGCAAGGAGTTGTCTGGATCACCATCATCAAGGGAGAGAGAGCTCTACAGCAAATTTTTCTAATTTATATTGAATGTGACATTCATGGTATGAAATAATCCTGTTGATCAGCTGGGGTCAAAGGCCCAGGCCTTGCTCCTCCTCATCCCTGCACCTGGCAAGGCTTGAAAACACTGAGACCTTGAATCTCACAGAGCCTGGCTGGCTATACAGTAAATATTTTCAGGAATTCAGACACAAGCATCTTCTAAAACCAGCATTAGAAGAAAAAAACACTATCAAATCAAACTAGGAGCAATTCCCACCTCCCTGTTACTCACTCAGTGCAGCTGAAAAATACCTAAATAATCTGTGGGGCAGCAGCCTCAATTTTTCTAGATGGTTACAGAAAAATGTACTTAACTGCTATACTGTAAGGAGCACAGATTTTTTTTTTTTTTTTTTTTTTTGA
>VZRU01020705.1:53506-69971 GCA_013398155.1 Pedionomus torquatus
GTCTCCACCATGCCAAGCGCCACTGAAGTATTACTTTGTGGTAGGGTTTCACAGCATTCATTGCAAGGGATCAGCCCTCCTGATCTTAAACAACTCGCATCTCAGAAACCTGAAACAGCTTTGTAGTTTTTGGTATTCTTCTTTAAGTTTGAAAAATAACTCTGATTAAAGAAAACAACTTGCAAATTTTTAACAGAACTCTAAGTATTCTTGAATAAATCCAGGTGTAGATATTATTATAGAGTGTGACTAAATCCACTTTGAGGTACATTAAGCATTCGTTTGCATGGGAAACTAGCCCAGAGGAACTAATCACACACTGGTTCTTCATGAAGATGTGATTAGAATTGCCTCTTCTCTTCTTCCCCATCTTTTAAACCCCTGGGTTTGCTAATTTCATGGTAATTTCCTTAAACAAACCAGATTTTCTTAAAAGACCAGGAATAACTAACTACACAGGAAAAAAAAATTAATCAGCGTGGTTTGACTGCAATTCAGTATTGCTATGCAAAGGCCAACTAATAAAGCTGTTTCATACCAATTTGTTTTTTATATATATCCAAGTACTAGCCAACATGGCATAAATAAAATCCTGAAACAAAACAGGAACCCCTAAAACTGAAGAGATGCAGAAAAAGCAACCCACATTTGATAAAAATGCCTTTCAATGGAGGAAGTTAAACAAGGCCTCTCTGACAAAACCAGGGTTTCATTAAGTCAGATTAGCATGTTCAAGCTACTGGAAGTAAAATGAACTTTATGAATGGCACTTTATGAAATACATCATCCTGTTAATAAAAAATAACTTTTTTTTTTTTTTTTAATTAAAATTTAGTTTAAGTTTCTTTAGCCAAGAAGACAGCAGGCAGAGGCTGCAAGTTTTAAGGTTTAGTTTAGTTCATTATACCAAGCTCTGAGGTGTGTATTTGTTTGTTTATAGTTCTTGTTTTGTTGCACCTTTTCCCATTAATACACGGATGAAAAATAGTCAGGACATTCAACAATGATACTCATGGAGCACTACTGTACACACTTGATCTTCAAAATGTGTGAACAGGCCAACTTCCACAAATATCGATCTCATGTCCTGACCAATGGCCCTGGTACCTTGTTTAGTGCTAGTTCCATACTCAAGAATTTGTGTTATTTTAATTGCACCATTCCATGTACTGCTGATGGAAAACAAAATACTAAACTCTGTGCCCTGATATAAAGTGGACCTTGTTCATGCTTACAAGTATCTGAAGGGTGTGTTGAAGAACAATGAAGCCACAGTCTTCTAAATGGTTCCCAGTGACAGGATGAGGGGTAACAAGCACAAGCTGGGACACGGGAAGTTCCATTCCAGTACAAGAAAGAACTTCTTTAGGGTGAAGGGGCCAGAGCCCTGGAACAGTCTGCCCAGAGACTATCTCCCTTCTCTGGAGACCATCAAGCCCCTCCTGGATGCAGTCCTGAGTTATGTGCTCTGGGCAATCCTGCTTTAGCAGGGGAGTTGGGCTGGGTGGTCTCTAGAGGTCCCTTTCAACTCTGACAATTCCATGATTCCGTGATTCTACTGGCAGGATTTAACTTCCAAAACTACAATAAGCTTTAGTCACATACCCTTGCTTTCCTCCTGTACCCACTGATGTGCTTTATCTACACTGACCAATAACAATCATCTTAAAGTGGGTAATTCCTTGTTCCCATGAGTAAATAAAACCAAACTGTGTAAAAAAAAAATAATAATTCAGATCATCTGTATCATCAGCTCCTAAAACCAGGGTGCAATGCAACTACTAATCAGTGTTTTTAGTACTGCTTTGAGGATAACTGCATAATTTCATGTAGAGAAGGGTAACAGAAATTGGAAGCAGAGAGGTGCTGAAGGAACCTAACCATTCTTCCACAAAGAATTATCTTTACAGCACTAAGAAAAATCCTACCATCTAAATGCACAGAAGGTGCCTAGTCTCAGCAGGTGGGATGCTGTCACAAATTCTGAAAGCATCATGCCATTTTAGTCATTTTCCTCAGAATCTACTTCATCTACTTCACATTAGGTTGAGAAAGCAAACGTACGGCAAGGATTTCAGTTTCCTGCCAGATTCATTCTTATTGTCTATTCATTCTTATTCTATGTCTATTTATTCTTTATTCTTATTGTCTATTTATTAGGCAACAACTTAATAAACGTTTCAGAACTTGGTTTACAGCAGATTTGTGAAAGTATGATTTAGCATGGATTCAGAGGGGGGGCTGCATTTCCCGTGTGAGAATCACATCAAGCTTTCAGAGTGACAGATGCATGGTTAATTTACTAATTATTCTTTTGCATCCTTGGTTTTAGCTATACTTGATGTGTCAAACTTGCAAGTCAATCAAGGGATTAGAATATCTATCGGGGTCTCAGTTTACCAAAGCCTGTGAAGACATTGTTTAGCTTGAAGCACACAGAAGGGTCCTATTCCCGATCATCAGGGCAATAAGCAGGCTTGTGAACTTTCTGATATGAAACCCTTTACTATATTGCAGTTTTTCTTTATGCAATTACTTGCAAGATTACCTAGTATTACTTGGGATTAGCAAATAATAGAAATTCAAACTCTTACTTTAACCTCCCCAACATCAACAATTAAAATTGCCTACTATCACATAAGGAAGACAAATTTAAGAGAGGAACTGGGGAAGGCAGGGAAACGGTTTGTTTACCCAATTAAAAAACAAAACCAAAGCCTTACTTAGGAAATAGTAGAAGCCCCTGCAGAAGCCACAGAAATGAAGCACCCATTCCACAAGCAAAGCAAGAAAGGCTTCATCAGAAAATTTTAACAGGTGTCAAAAGCAGGAAATAGAGACGGTTGAAGGCTGTCTGAATGAATATGCACAGCTGTATTTACACATAAAGATGAGTGCAAGGGCTTGAACTCGAGTCATGCAAAAGAAGAGGAAGTGTGCAAGGTGATCATCTAATCAGGTTCTTACCAGGGCTTCATTATCTTCTGCAATTTCTGATATCGTCTGCAAAATTAAAACTTGGACGTGAGGAGACACACTTTAAAACATCTGTACTCTATTTACCTATACATACACACACACACACTCAATTCATAAAATTGAAGACAGACACACAAAAAGAGGCAGAAAATTAGTAATAAATCACTGTGAATAGAAACAGTTCAGTAACTGCTACAGAACATTCAAAAATCAAATTCAAATATTTGCTAAAAATACTTGTTTTAACTTCTGTTAGGAAAAAAGCCAAAGAGAAAACACGGCTCATAGGGGAAATATATCACATTTCTCTAAAACCTGTTTCTGTTGATCATTACAGCATGCCTAGGGATCTTAAGCTAAATATCTGTGTAAAAGAAGTCCTTAGTAAAAAGTTTTACACATTAAGCATTTTTCTGTATCATTGCAACAACATGTAGTCCATTACCTGAAAAACTCTTTTATTTATTTCCAGTCTTCATCACTAATACCAATGTCAGAGTTGTCAGCATGGTTGAAAGTTGCTGCATAGCTAGGACCAAAACAAACAAAAATCCTGACCTTCTCAGGTCAGGCACAGGTTTTTTCTTGGCTTCAAAAGGATGCAAAGAATTTAGGTTTTTAGCCACCAAGTTGTATTTACTCAACAACTCCACGCCATCTTGCACCAGCTCTATGATCCATAAAGGCTGTCCAGCCATTTTATTCCAACAGAATGCGAAAGCTCACCCGTAGCTCCTTTGCTCTTAAAGTTCACACACATGTGGGACAATGACCCATGCTGCTGAATCAACTGACTTAAGAAAGACAGTGATCCAATTAAGAACATCACTTACTGATTCAGACCGTAACAGGCCGAGCTACACACTCAACCTTCAGTGTGATGATGTTCTTGCTTTCCTAGTAGCTTCCAAAATACTTGGTTCCCAGTTGCAGCAAAGGGTTTAACACACCCCAAGAAAGATTTTATTTAGACATTTCCCATTATTCCCCCCAAAAGACATACACTGTCTCACCAGTGAACCAGAAGCTTCTCATCAGTGAACCAGAAGCTATGGCATCATAACACTATATTCAGGAAACTGGAAGCTAAATATTAATAGGGGAGGGAAGTGATGCAAATAATAAGTGCATTGAAAGCTGTAGCCCAATAATCACAATTTGCAAGTCATCCTTCTGCTAAGAACTGGCTTGAGAACTGCTGATTGCGCTACTTAGAAAGCTGAAGAAAGAGACTATCAACGCTAAAAATGGCATCCAATAAAAATAACTTATATTTTTAAAACAGCATTAAACCAAAAAAGAAGAGGAGGAGGAGGAGGAGGAAGAGGAGGAAAATACCCATGTCCTGTTTAACTCCTTCTTATGCCTCCTAAATCTGTTTCACAGTTTTATTTCAGAGGGTGGGCTGCAGCTCCAAACTGAGCAGTTCTAAAGGAGACCAGAGAGGTCCCCTCCTTCCTCCCTGTCCCTTTCTCCCAAGGTTCTCCTCTTTGCACTTGCTGCTGTGCCATTCAGCCCACACCAGTGCTAGGACTGCTCTCCACTGCAGGCTCATCTCTCTCCCAGAACCTGGCTAGATTTTATTTGATTTTATTTTTCCCTTTTGGTACAGCAGTAACTCCTCACACCTTGCATTTTCATTCTGTTTATGTGTAAGTAACTATGAAATGTGTTCCCCTGATTCATGTCAATATGGAACAATGCTAGGGCTGCAGGGTAAAATGTGACCCTCTCCATGCGTGCATCATTCTGTTTGTTCCTGTGTGAAGGCTTAGAAGAAGCTCGATGGTATGTGTATGGTTCCTGCTTCTCCCATAAAACCCCTGACAAACATTCTAGTATACCAGCTTGGACCGGTTTTGTTGCAGACTGCATGGTGCTGGGCAGGGGAGGTCTGTGGGGCGCACGCGTGGGGTCGGGAGTCATCCTGGGTGTGAGCCGAGGAGGACTGCTGATTTCATCTGCTGACCACCAGGTGGGAGTCAAGAAGACCCCAATGGGTGAGGAGGGCATGCGCCAAAGAAGATTCGAGAACTCATTAGCATAGACCAACCTCTTCTCAGGAATATGCATTAGCAGAACGAATATAAACCAGAAACAGGAATTGTGCGACTGGCGTCTGGTTGAGCAGAGACTCCCGGCGCACCCAGTGCTGTTTGCTTGCCTTATTCATTTAATAAATTGTAAACTTTAATTGGAATCCCGTTTGGGACTAAATAATTTATCACATAACGTTGTGCTTTCTACAGAGACCACATGAGTCTATGTACAGACATCTTTTCAAGAAGGACCAGACCAAAGGAGGGCAGTTTTTTGGGCTAGCTTGTGTAACCATCCAGGGAGAAAACACAAAGAGGAGCAGTGGCACAGGAGCAGTGGCACAAACTTGTACATAAGAAGTTCCACCTAAACATGAGGAGGAAGTTCTTGACTTTGAAGGTATCAGAACCCTGGAAGAAGCTGCCCAGAGAGATCTCTGTCTCTGGAGACATTCCAAACCCGCCTGGACATGTTCCTGTGCAATCTGCTCTGGGTGGACCTGCTTTGGCAGGGAGTTGGGCTGAATGAGGTCAGAGGTCACTTCCAGCTCTGTATGATTCTGTGATTCTGTTTGAAATCCTTCATTACTATCTGTGAGCTGCAATTCATGCCTGAAGATAACAATGGCACACTTTATCACACATCCAAGCACAGACTGAGCCACAGTGACAAGATTTTGATTTTGGATTTCATGACTCCAGGGGTTTTTTTATGCTACAGCAGCTATCTGTGCAGTTAATAGTAACAAGCAAACAAAAAGCATCCTGATGATCACACAGCCTTACAAAGGGGAAAAAGCTACCCTCACCATGCTTTTTAGGAGCAGAAAAGATCAAAGGATTTCCTGCAACAGGAAAGGCCAACTTCAGGAAAAGACCATTCCTGTGCTTCCGCAAACTGAGTGATTCCTCGCTGCAACAGACTCTGCTAAACCCTAACAAGAACTACCACCACCACAAGTGGGTTCTGTCAGCTCCCAGACGTGCAGATGCAAGCAACCTCATGCAGCATGGGCCAGAAAAACTCCACAGCATCCTTCTGAGCCCAGTTTTTAAACCAGCTGCTTTTCATCCAGGTGCTGGCTTTAGCAAAGCAACAAGTAAACTGGAAATCGGTGCTATGTCTGTGTGAGATCACAGAGAAACAATCAAAGAATACTTGAATATTCAGGTTATGTCACCAGCAGCTTTCAGTGGAGACCAGCTTAGCATGGATCCACTCAGATAATTTCCTACCTGTTTATGTGCAAAAATTGCTGCACAAGGACCAAAGGTAACTGTATCCTCAGCAGCTTCACTGCTGACACCAAACTGGGAGGGCTGGCAGACACTCCAGAGTGCTGTGCCGCCATCCAGAGTGACCTGGACAGGCTGGAGAGCTGGGCAGAGAAGAAACTCATGAGGTTCATCAAAGGCAAGTGCAAGGCCCTGCACTCAAGGAGGAAGGCCACCAGGCATGAGTAAAGGTTAGGGGTGGACTTGCTGGAAAGAAGTTCGGAGGAGAAGGATTTGGGGGTCCTGGTAGACAGTAAACTATCCATGAGCCAGCAATGGGCCCTTACTGGAGCATCTCCCTGAGATTGGAGCATCTCCCTGAGGAGGAAAGGCTGACAGAGCTGGGACTCTTGAGCCTGCAGAAGAGAAGGCTGAGGGGAGACCTTCTTCATGCTTAAAAGTATCTAAACAGTGGGCTGAAGGAAGTGGAGCCAGACTTTTCTCAGTGGTTCCCAGGGACAGGATGAGGGGGAACGGGCACAAGCTGGAACACGAGAAGATTCATTCAACGATGAGAAAGAACCTCTTTTGTGTGAGGGTGACAGAGCCCTGGAAGAGGCTGCCCAGGGGGATGTGGAGTCCCTGTGAGAAATGGGCTTAAAGTTTTGCTACAGCTCCTTTGTATCCTTTGGTCAAAATATACATCCTGAAAACTGCCTTGAGTTAGCAGATTCTCAGGACTGGCCTTCTCTGATAAAATCTCCAATACTTTTGTACTATTGAATACTGTGATTAACAGATGTTGTCTGGGCATGAGAGATAAAGAGGTGCAAATCGAAACAAGTTAAGTGGTTGGGAAGGACGTGAGCTCTGACTTCTCAACCAATGAGAGGGGAGACAGGGACATAAGCGGCCTGGTAAAATGTATAAAAATCCCCAAAATAATGAGAGAATTTATGCATCTAGCCTGGAGGTGCACCTGATACAGCGGTATTTCAAAAATTTCTAATAAACCCTTTTGTACGTTGTTTTTAACCTTTCCTTCGATGACTTAGTCCTCTTTTACAAGTGAACCATCATTTCTCACAGTCCCCAACTCTGGAGACCTACAAGCCCTGCCTGGATGCCGTCCTGAGTTATGTGCTCTGAGCAATCCTACTTTAGCAGGGGAGTTGGGCTGGATGATCTCTGGAGGTGTTAATGAGGGTGGACCCACTGGAGGTGACAATGCCATGAGCTAAAGCTATCGTGCCACAACACTGCAACCAAGGGTTCTGAGCCTGCAGTGTTCCAAAGCCACACAGAGCAGGACAAAAATACCACCCAGGATAAAAGCCTTTTGTGCAGTACCGTCCAGTTCGCCATTATCAGTGAAGGTGGAAGAAGTTCACAAAAACTTCCCCCTCCTACAGAATAAACTGAGGGGATGATGGATGAAAGACCTGCTAACCACATTAACTGGAGATTTGGCTACTGCTTCTCTCAGGCAAACACAATGATAGCCCACATTCTGAATAACAGGCATAGTTCAGAAGTATGACAAGACAAATCCATTGGAGTACATATTTCTGGCTTCTGCCTGTAGGGGCTATCACACAGAAGTCAAGTCTGGCCAGGAGGCTGAAATAAATGATTGGAATGAAATCTGCAAAATGGCTATGAAGCTATGCAGCAGCACTCCCAGTCCTCACAGCCACAACACCCAAGCCATCACAGTCCAAGACACAAAAATATCCTGTAAAGTTGCAAAAGCAGAGATTATTAAGCTCTTCTCTGTATTTTTTGCTAGTTCCATAAACACTACACTTCTGTCTGGAGCTTAAAAAAATAAAATAAAATTAAAAACTTAGTAGTTTTGTTTAGCTTGGTGGTCTGAAGAACACTGAGAAACAAACATCCACTGCTGTAATTACGCTTTTTATCACATTTTACCAAAGTGGTTGCACACTAAAAGCCAGTACAACTGTCTCCTCTCCTCTTCTGTGTTCCTGTCAACAAGGTGTTGGCATCACAACTTATCAAAGGTCATTTAAATGCTAAAATTCTTAAGCACGAGAAAATTAAGATAAACCAACCTCATTGGTCTCAGCCCATCCAGCCAGTCTGTCCAGATCCCTCTGCAAAGCCTTTTTTCCCTCGAGCGGATTAACACTCCCACCCAAGTTGGTGTCATCTTGAAGTGATTGAGGGTGCACTTGATCCCCTCATCCAGATCATTAATAAAGATGCTCAAGAGAACCAGCTGCTCCAGTTTGACTCCTGAACACGTTTTTCACCCATAATTATGGTAATTAGGACCTTCCAGCTTTGCTCTCCTTCTGCCTCATTTTAGGACATCGTGCAGAAACAGAAGCAGTGTCCCCTTATGCTTCCCTTTTACTTTGTCTGTACATCCAACCAGATAGGCTGTGCATTTGACTTCCCTCAATGAGGCACAAACTGGGTTTCATACAAAAAAATAGCATTAAAAGTACTTTGGAAATCTCTTCCTGAAAAGTCTCTGAACAGGAAAATAACTGTGTGTGCAGGCCCACACCCCTTTTTGTTGATACAGATGCAGAGTCTGAGGAATGATAGGACATAAAGTCATAGAACAATTAGAGTTGGAAAGGACCTTAAAGATCATGGAGTATATAATGGATAATTTTAAAATAGAATCAGCATTTTCTTGTTCTTCATGACCTACCTCATCTTGCAGTCCCTGCTATAACCTGAACTATAAAAGTAAACATAAGCACATAACCCCCTGCAAAGGAAAGGCTGAGGGATTTGGGTCTTTTTAGTCAGGAGAAGGCTGAGGGGGGAACTGATCAATACTTATGAATACTTCAAGGGTGGGTGTCAGGAGGAGGGGGCCAGCCTCTTTTTGGTTGTGCCCAGGGACAGGACAAGAGGGAACAGGGGCACGAACATGAATATAAGAAGTTCCATTTCAACATGAGAAGCAATGTCTTTCCTGTGAGGGTGACAGAGCTCTGGAAGAGGTTGTCCAGAGAGGTGGTAGAGTCTCCATTCTCTGGAGACATTCCAAACCCCGCCTGGCCACATTCCTGTGCAACCTGCTCTGGGTGGACCTGCTTTGGCAGGGGCATTGGACTAGATGGTCTCCATAGGTCTCTTCCAATCCCAAATCATTCTGTGTGATTCTGTGATTTGCTCTAAGCAGCAGGCACTTAAGAAGATCTGGCCCAAATTATGGTTAACTACACACAGTATTAAAGCCACTTTTGAAAACATACCCAAAACAACAACAAAATCTATATTGACAGCAAGAAACTGGAAAGGCTATTCTCTAATGTATTCTAATCTTCTTCAATATTTAGGAATGTAACATATGAAAAATTAACTAGGAAACACTTAATTCTTGTCAACTTCACACATTACTACTTCTTTTCACCACCAACAAACTGAAGCAGAGGTAACTGGAAACGCAGGCATTTACATTCTCTTACTTTGGTCACTGTACTTTTACAGTATTCTGCTTGGCTGAAATAATGAGTAAGTAGCCCAATAAATAAAGCCAACTGGAAATAAAGCACAGGCCTTTTCCTTTGTGAAAGTTACATAAAAAGCTGGAGTCTTGCTTTCCAGCCTGTGCACTAAAACTGAATTACACACTCAAATTATAACCTAAGAACTGCCCCTAGCACGAGTTCCACGTGCAAAGAAAACCTCAGAGCAGCTTTACATTGAGCACAACGGTACTTGTAATGAATGCTGCCTGCCCCTTTGGGGAAAATAGAGAATAAAGCTTGAATTAACAAAATTCTTCCATTTCTAGCACAGCCACAGCACACCATGAACAGAGGGGCCACTCAGCCTGGGCTTACCGATGCAGGGCTGTCCTCACCGATGCAGGGCTGTCCTCAGCTGCATTAACCCCCAGGCAGCTGAGGAAGAACAGAGAAGGGTGCCTTGCAGAGCGGCAGCAGCCACCTCACAGGTAATTTCACATCACCTCCGAGTCTCAGTGCCAGTCTCCAGGGCTGCAGTACAAGAGCAGAGACAGCACTTCTCGCGCTGTTTCACAACATGACTGCTCTGAGGTTGTGGCTACACGATGCCCTTCCAACTCCATATCATGCTGTGATTTTGTAAGAGGAAAACTGAATGTCTCCAGTTGCTTTTCCTTGACAGCCTAGGACACTTAACAATCATACAATCATAGAATGGTTAGACTTGGAAGGGACCTCAAGGATCATCAAGTTCCAACCCCCCTGCCATGGGTAGGGACACCTTCCACCAGACCAGGTTGCTCAAAGCCCCATCCAGCCTGGCCCTGAACCCCTCCAGGGACAGGGCAGCCACAGCTTCTCTGGGCAATCTCTTCCAGTGTTTCCCCACACTCACAGGAAAGAATTTCTTCCTGAGATCTCATCCAAATCTCCCAGCTCTTCCAATTTAAAACCATTACCCCTCATCCTATCGCTACACTCCCTGATCAAGAGTCCCTCCTCAGCTCTCCTGTAGCTTCCTTCAGATACTGGAAGGCTGCTCTAGGGTCACCCCAGAGCCTTCTCTTCAGGCTGAACAGCCCCAGCCCTCTCAGCCTGTCTTCATAGGAGAGGCGCTCCAGCCCTCTGAGCATCTTTGTGGCCCTCCTCTGGACCCGTTCCCACCAGGTCCATGTGCTGATGACTCCAGAGCTGGACAAAGTACTCTAGCTGTGTCCAGTTACTCAAATTGCTGACTGTACTTGTTTCACTCCTTCCTCCACAAATTACCCTTCTTCACCACCCACACACACATTGAAGTCGGACAAGATAGAAAAGCAGCAGTGATATGGCAGGCTTGGGCTGCTGAGTCTGTATATACTAGGATTTGCTCCTTTCATTAAGTCTCAAGTTCTGCTAAATACACACTCAACAGTCAGTGGTGCACAGTTGTCCTGGTTTGAGGTAAAATCAACCAATTATCTGTTTTACAATTTTACTTTCTCAGGTAGGCCTCTTCTAACTAACTGAACTCTGAAATTAACAGCACATTGTTCAGAACTGTTTCGTCTTGCAGTGATAAGACCTGATTATACCAAGGGATGGTATGCAGAGAGGCCCTTGCTTATACTTATTGCTAGAACAACCAAGGGCAGGTAATTTTTGTCATTTGCCCCATTGCAGCGTTGGAAATGGAAAAGAGTAAAGGGGTCCCACCTGCAAGGAGGAGCAGACAGGACAGGTGACCCAAAACTGACCAACAGGGGTATTCCATCCCATCCGCATCACGCCCCATATAAAAGCTGAGGGATCAAAAGGTCAGCTCTCCTTCTTCAATGGCCCACGTCCAAGGAGGACCCTGCCTGTTCATCTCCCTTTGATCCTGATCCGAGCATTCCAGATCTGGAATCCAGCTCCTGTCGATCACTGAGTCCAGTTTGGGACTTTTCCTGAAGCCTGCTGGTAAGATGGTCATCATCCTGGGAGCTTTTTCCCTTTTTCCTAAATTTCCTTTTTATTATTTATTATACTATTATTATTCATATTTTCATTAAAGTAGTTTAGGGTTTTTTTTCTAAACTCCTGAATCTCTTTAATTTCTTCCTCTCCTCACTTTTTCCCAAAGGGAAGGGCAGGGGGGACGACATCTGTCAATCAGGTTTTGGTAAATTTGGCTGAAACCACGACAACAGTATAAAAGCAGAAGGGAATGTACAGCATAGCTTAGACATCCTTGCTTTACAAGTTTCTTGGCAAAGCCAGATTTGGAAAAACCTGACTGGCAGACATCCTTAAAAGCTGCAGAACATCTACGAGGCTGAACACAAAGAAAGACTGAAAAGAGTCCTAGGAGTTCATCAGCACGTGAAGCTGCTGGAAACTTTTCAGTCTTTGTTTAGTGCCAAAACTAGACAGCATTTCTCCCCACAGGCAGAAACACTGATAAATAGATTAGACAGATAGATTGATCAATGCATCTTAAGAAGAAAAATTCTGAAATGTGAGCCACTTGGGGAAAAAAAAAAGAGGGGGGAAAAAAAAAAAAGGCAATATAGTCTGCTCACATATCTAGTCTGTAAGCCTGCTGTGTGATTTGAAAACTTAGACCCTCAGCCAGGAGTTGCTCCTATGTTGTAATTTGCTGAGAAGTTCTTTTTTAACAGTGGTGCTAGTTTAAGGAGTTTACCTCCCAAAGAGTTATTTTTAATCCAGCCCAGCCTGCTGCAACTTGGCCCATCCCACAGCTCCAAAACAGTAGCGTGGACACATCTGAAGGGTGAGGAGAGCTTTAGTCTCAATACAGCTAAAAAAATGCTTGTAAAAAACATGACTATTCCCTGACTACTCCAATGGAAAATAAAGTGCTCTGTCTTAAATATTTCCCTCAGTACAATAAGTTAAACCATTTAACTTAAAGAAATTAATGATAAAATAGACCACAGCTTCAGCGATTTTTAGTTTGCTTATGTCCTGATCTTCACAGGCGTGAAGCCTGCCCATCCAGTATATTTTTTTAATTAGTACAGTAATTGTGTGCATATGATTGCATCAACTTAAACCTGCCTTTGGTTTTAATTTTAATTTGGTCCCTGAACAACAACCATTATAGGAATATAAGAATAGGTGACAAATTTGCTAACTAGAAGCATTTTTTTTTTCTTTTTAAGTGGCATAGTATGTGCCACAGACCACACCATGGCAAAAATAAAGGCCATAACTGTAAAACACTGAAGATGAAACCATGAGCTATTTGGAAATCCAGTGTACAACTGGAGTTAGGCAACGGGGATTCAAAGTCCAATAAACCACTGAGCACATAACTGGCAGGTGTCGGTAAGAGTGTGCTTTTACACTTCCCAGTCAAGGGTTTACTAGATTCTAAAACATGCTTCATTTTGCTGCGGAAACTCCCCGGTATATCTTGTGTAGGACCATTCAAAGACAATTTGTGTTCTGTTTCAAAGCCCACTTTTGCTTTACCCTCTAACACAATTTATGTTCTTGAATCCAAGAGCACATTTGAGACAGGAAGTCTGGTCTGTGAGACTGAACACGAACAAGAAAGCTGCTTTCAGAGCATTTTCTTTCCCTCAGGAAAGAGTGTGGATATTGCCGTTTTCAGGTGTAGTAGAGGCTGACACAGACTGCAAAGCACTGGAGCTCTTACTTAAAAGCTAAAGCTTGAAATACTAACTGTTAGAGCATAATTTAATAATAGAACAATCCAGTTGATACTTTTCTGTACTATCCTCTACATCAAGCCAATATGCACTTACTCACAGTCCCGAATTTCACTAGTGGTGAAAACTAGCATGGTGTTCTAGTACAGAATAAACTTATTTTCAGAGCTCAGCTTTCAAGTCCATGTCAAAAAGCCACTGTCATTTGAAAAATCCCAGTTAGAATTAGAACAAGAAAAATGAAAATTAAGCGAGCACTGGGTTTTGCTCCACATATTCTCAGCAACATGGAATTTAAAACACAGTTTTCAGATTGTATCACTGAAATACCAACCTTTAAAGAAATATACTATCAATGATTTATCTAAATTCCAATGGGTAGAGAAGAAACTAGGACCACAATTGCCCCAAAACTTTGTGGCACAGAGGGGTTACTCATGATTTCCTACTTTGCTCACCCCCAGTCCCCGACAGCCCATTGCCAGGGGAAATGAAAAATTTATTCTCATTGATAATGTATAATACTATGCTAGCAGCCTGGAACTCTTCAGATGTTTTATTTTATATAATCTTAGAAGCTGTACACAGGAACACTTCAGGCATTCAGAGAATGAGCATGAAAGTAAGCTACATGGGAAGAATGTCAGAGTTTAAGCAGAATACTCACTCTGTGCCACTTTCAACCATTTGTGTTAGGAGGGAAATGCCATCCAGGTTTATAAATTCCTGGGCAAAGGTAATATCCCGTGAGTAGTTGGCTAAGTCTTTCAGTGCTTCTAACTTTGCATCCATACTGGAAGACTGGATCCTCTCATGAAGCTGCTGTGCATTTTGGGCCTAAGAGAGAAACAAAATGTACAAATCAGTAACAGAAAAGCTTTTGTTACAACGTCAATAATAAATAAAACATGAGAGCAAGCAGGAACAATGGCCATGCTTAATATTAATGACACTTAAAACTTACATGCTCAGAAATTAAGCAGCTCACATACATATTTCTTTATTAAAAGTATGTTATGCCTATATTACTCCATTATAATTATTTGGATTGTTGCCGAATTCTAAGATGGATGGATATCCCCTTGTCTCAAGCAAAATACAAGCATTGCTAAAGACAACCTTTGCCTTTAACAGCCTATGTGTCATTTCAATAGAGGTAGAAAAGAAATCAAACTGAATCGGACAATCTCAGTATAATAACGTCAGCACTTTTTTTCTTGTCAAAGCTTACTCAGTTTACACACTTCTCATGACCTTCACCAATGAAATAAACTGGCCTAATCAGGTCATATCAGTACAGAGCAGCTTCAGGCCTTCTGCTCCTTCCTCCCCCTCCTCCTTTTGTTCATCATCAATCAAGGAGCACAGGAATAACTACTTCCCACATAATACTATATTATCACTCATACAGCTTTATGCAAGTTCAATATCCACATGTATTAGGTTGTTCTGCCCGTTAATGCTTCAAATACAGGATGAGAGAGTGAAATCTGCAATGAACACTGATGATATAAAGCTAAGGGGACATTTAAATAATGCATACTAAACCCTCTCTCTCTTAAGCCGGGCAAATAATTTTAAAATATCTCTCATGTTTGCACTTTAATGCTTTCACTTATCTACACACAATGCCCAAAAGCTTTAGTTAACAGCCAGTTAAGCCAATGCTTTTCTTCGAAAAATAATCTTCCTCACTATATACAGATACTTGCAAAATTCAATTTCATAAAACTCACTCCTCACATGCACTGAATGAAAGCTGAATGAGAAGCTGTGTCACCAGGAAATCAAGTTAATGGCAAATTCTGCTAAGAGTTATTTCCTCTGAGATTATGCTTATTCTTTCTCAGTTGGACAAGAAAAATAGATGAAAAGGCTGTACTGACAAACAATCCCTTTTCAAGTAACGAATATACTGTTCACAGAGATGGTCATCTCTGCAGACCAAGATTCTGAGAAAGAAGACATTTTTAGTGCAAGTCAACATTTAAACATAGAACACAACCAAAACCACTGCTGTATTGTTACAGATACAGCTTCCTATCTACATAACTTAGCTTGCTTCGCAACATAAATAAATTAAACGTGCCAATATCCTCCAAGATCAGCAAGATCACATTTTCATAAAGAAAAATCAATGCATGGTCTCGAATCAGTTTTTAAACAGAACTTCTGTGTTGAGGAGTGTCTATAGGGAGGATATATCTTCTGATCACAGAATGACACAGGGTTGGAAGTGACCTCTGGAGATCATCTACACCAACCCCCCTGCCAAAGCAGGTCCACCCAGAGCAGGTTGCACAGGAACATGTCCAGATGGCTTTTGAATGTCTCTAGAGACAGAGACACCAGCACCTCTCTGAGCAGCCTCTCAGGGAGGCTCTGCCACCCTCACAAGAAAGACACTCCTCCTCATGTTGAAATGGAACTTGTGTTTAAGTTTGTGCCCGTTTCTTCTTGTCCTGTCCCTGGGCATCACTGAAAAAAGACTGGGCCGATCCTCCTGACACCCACCCTTGAAGTATTTATAGGTATTGATCAGATCCCCCCCTCAGCCTTCTTTACTCCAGACTTAAAAAGACCCAAGTCCCTAAGTCTTCCCTCATAGGAGAGATATTCTAGGCTCCTCATCCATGGGTCCTGAGGGAGCTGGTGGACCAAGTTGCCAAGCTGCTTTCCATCATCGTTGAGAAATCGTGGCAATCTGGTGAAATTCCTGCTGATTGGAAAACGGTGAACATAACCCCGATATTCAAAAAAGGGGAAAAAAGGGGACCCAGGAAACTACAGGCCAGTCAGTCTCACCTCTGTGCCTGGCAAGGTCATGGAGCAGATCCTCCTGCAGTCTCTGCTAAGGCACATGAGAGAGACAGCCCACATGGTTTCACCAAGGGCAAATCCTGCCTGACAAATTTTATGGCCTTTTACAATACTGCCACAAACTTGGTGGACAAAGCCAGGACAACAGATGTCATCTTCCTGGACTTATGGCAAAGCATTCGACACTGTCTCACATGACATCCTAGTCTTCAAACTGGAAAGCCATGGGTTTGATAGATGGACGACTCGGTGAATAAGGAACTGGCTGGATGGCTTGCTCTCAAAGGGTTGTGGTCAA
>VZRU01020705.1:70151-89808 GCA_013398155.1 Pedionomus torquatus
GCAGGGTCCGACACCTGGGACATGGCAATCCCAGGCACAAATACAGGTTGGGCAGAGAATGGCTGGAGAGCAGCCCTGAGGAGAAGGACTTGGGAGCGCTCACGGATGAGAAGCTCAACATGAGCCAGCAGTGTGCACTGACAGCCCAGAAAGCCAACCCCATGCTGGGCTGCATGAAAAGAATCTTGACCAGCAGTTCGAGGGAGGTGATTCTGTCCCTCCACTCTGCAGTCACGAGACCCCACCAGGAGTCCTATGTCCAGCTCTGGAGTCCTCAACAGAGAAAGGACATGGACCTATTGGAACGGGTCCAGCAGAGGGCCACGAAGATCATCAGAGGGAGGGAGCACCTCTCCTATGAGGACAGGATGAGAGAGCTGTGGCTGTTCAGCCTGGAGAAGAGAAGGCTCCGGGGAGACCTTCTAGCAGCCTTCCAGTGTCTGAAGGGAGCCTACAGGAGAGGAGGAGAGGGACTCTTTGTCAGGAAGTGTAGTGATAGGACAAGAGGTAATGATTTTAAACTAGAAGAAGGGAGATTTAGATTGGGTATTAGGAAGAAATTTTTTACTGTGATGGTGGTGAGGCACTGGAACAGGTTATCCAGGGAAGTTGTGGGTGTTCCATCCCTGGAAGTGTTTAAGTCCAGGTTAGACGGGGCTTTGAACAACCTGGTCTGGTGGGAGGTGTCCCTGCCCATGTGTCAAGGGGGGTGGAACCTGATGATCTTTGAGGTCCCTTCCATTCTATGATCCTATGATTCTATGATTTTGTAGTCCTAGAATATCCTGTAGTTCAGGAATATCTTTATTCCTGTGCTCTTCTGTACCTATTGGGTGGTGCAGCCGTAGCCATTACATTTATCTATAAAAAGGCAGAATCCTGTCATCCAAAAGGTCTTTCTGTCACCAGAAGTCACCTACTCTATCAACAGGTTTGAGTTGTAACAGGGAAACAATGGCTTATACAGCGGATCTGTAACAACAGTACCTGAATGGTACTAGAATATTCTCTCAGACTTAAGCAGGTAGTAGGATAAATCATTTCTCAATGCCTGTGAAGAAACAGAAATAGATCTCACTAACTTCCAGCTTACAGGATAATGACAGAACACTTCCTCCAACCCTTTTCCTTTGTCCCAGCAGGTTTTGCCAAAGTACTCTTGTACAAGGAAGTACTCAAGTACAAGGAAGTTTTGCCAAAGTACTCTTGTACAATAAGCTACAAAAACGCAGAGCAACTACTACTATTACTTGAGCCAGAATTTCAACAGCCAACTCCTACCTCATCAACCAACCTTCTTCAGTGAGCTGTTACAGCTCCCTACTCCAAGAGTCCCCACAATAACAATGAAGGAAGACTCAGAGATGCAAACTGTCCTCATAACATCACTCTCAGAAATACATGCAACATCTGAATTCCTGCTCACCTCAAGAAAGAAACACTTTGGAAAAAATCTTCAGTGCCACCATGGGCCTGACTTTGGAAACGGTTACTCAGGTTTAACCTTAAGCTCATTATGCTCTCTGCACGTGCCCTCTTCTAGCTGCCAAGGTTATAGAAGTTACCACCGCACCTTTTTGCCTACTGAAGGATACAGTTCTTCCAAGCTTTCCATGGCAAGAGGGTCCTTTGAAAACTCCTAGAGATTCAGGGACAATGACACAAATAAGAAAAAATTGAATAAAATACCTGGTTCAGTGTGACTGAACAAACCTCCTGACCTGCCCAACCAGTACGTCTGAGTGAGCAGAACGTGGGCAGCAGAGCTGTGGGGGATTCATCTGTTTGAATCCCCCAAACAGATGGGGACTGTAAGGACATACACAGCACAGCAGCCAGCAAGAAGAGCCAGGAGAACATCCTCCTCCAAACCCCTTCACATCACACCTACAACTGCTGTGTAAACAATGCCTCACCTTCATACATATTAATAACAGATTATTAATGGTCGAGTTCACCCTTCCTCTTGAGCATAAACATCTGGGGCTGGTGAACTACTGCTGCCATTCCAGCTTGAATCAATACCAGGCATGGAAAGACCTAATCCTACCTCTCCCTAAACTAGAGAACAGCAGTACAGGGACATGCATTAACAGTTCACCCATGCCATGGAACAGCAGTGCCAGTGGGACTAACCTATCAGCCGAGATAACTTTAATCCTGTTTCCTCCAAACTCAGTGAGAGCTTTAAAATTCAATGCACTAAAACCAAAACATAATCTTAGATCAGTGACAGCTTGGTTCCTCTATAGGACACACAAAAAAAAATAATCTATGAAGCACTGTTCTCTCTGATACAAAAGTGGCTCAAGCCCCATTTTAAGCACATAAAAGAGAGCTTACCAACATCATTGGATTTCTCCGACTATGCCAATTGTAACGCCCCATCAATAAAGTTTCTACACAGATCTATTTTTCTTACATTAAACACGTTTTGAGAGACACTTTGTTCCTCCTACTATCGGAACAGAAGAGAATTGGTAATGGCACAGCAGATCTTGAACAAAGAGGTAGACAAATATTTGACTCAGCAAGAGTGCGAGTAATTGTCTCACTGTAAATGTGGTCAAACATATGATGTTGGCCATTGCCATCACAAGGGCTTCACTTCAGGAATATGGTGCAGTTATCACAGAATGGATAGAATTGGAAGGGACCTTCAAGATCATCGAGTTCCAACCCCCCTGACATGGGCAGGGACACCTCCCTCCAGAACAGGTTACTCAAACCTGTTACTGGTTACTGGCCCCATCCAGTCTGGCCTTGAACCCCTCCAGGGATGGGGCAGCCACAGCTTCTCTGGCCAACCTGGGACAGCATCTCACCACAGCAAAGAATTTCTTCCTGATACCTAATCTAAGTCTCTCCTCTTTCAATTTAAAACCGTTATCCCTTGTCCTGTCACTTCCTGAGAAAAGAGTCCCTCTCCAGTTCTCCCGTAGCCCCCTTCAGATACTGGAAGGCTGCTCTAAGGTCTCCCCGGAGTTCTCACAAGCCTCCTAATTCTTGTTGCCATAGCACTCATAGGTGCTTATGGAATGTAGAGCTGAACTCATGACTGCATTAAAAAAAATGAAACCCAGATGAAATATGTTCCCCTAGTGCTTACCATGGAGCTATTTTAATGATTTGCAGTCCACCAGTGGATGGGGGCAGAGAGCCCAGCTAATTAAGGCAACAGCAGTGCTTGCTGCCACGTCTCTGATCTTATTGAAATATCATTCAGGTAAGAATAAATAAATATACAAAATCTGCCCAACTGAGTACCGTTATGAGGGAATTAACAGAACCACAGCTGTTCAACTAAAGGAAAGACAGCATGAACTGCTCTGCTGTTCAGAAAGGAAGACAGGAAGGTTGTAAAATGTGTACTGGTGGAAGTCCCAGTGTTTCAAAAGGCTGTCAAGAGGCGTAAGCTGCATGTCTAGTCTTAAATGACTTGCTCCCAGGACAGCCAGAAAGGTTGCCCTCAGCGAGTAGCAGTGCTTAAAAGGAGCCGCTTGAAGAGACTGTCAGCTTAAAAAGAAAACTGATGACCTAAATCCAATATGTGACTTGCTTAGATACTCAAATAGCCATTTGGGGGGGGTCAGGAATCCCAAGATCATCCTACCAAGGAATTCTATGATCAAATTATCATTTCTTCATTCTTCACCATATGGTTTGCCATTATGTAATCAGTTTTCCTCTTTATCCTTTACAAAAATAATGGAATAAAATAAAATATGAGTATTTTGGTCTTCCCTGTGGATAAATCAGTCCTGTTATTCAACTTTCTGCTAGAAAAAGGACACATAGACCATCAGCAAGTACCAAATCCCATTCTGTACTAGCCATACAGGTGCATTTTTGCCGTTTAATTTGAATCACTGAGTGCTGAAACCGCTGCTTTCTTTTGGCTTGTTCCTGCCTCTTACCCTACAACTGCACACATGCCAGAAAGCAAGGGAGGAGTGAATGCATTGCCTAAGATCCACTATACGCAAACCAGAGTCCACAGCCCCAGTAAGGCTGAGTAGGCTCTGATGCCAGGTAAACAATGAGATTACATTTTAATTAGTGAAGACATTAATTGTGAATATTTTTACATTACTGCTGAAGCACAAAGCCCTGTACAGATGGGAACGCACAGAGCAGTCCTACACTATTGCTGTCCACAACTCAGGAGGCAGAAGCAGAGGAACTGGGAAACAGTCATGTCTAGAGTCATGTACTAAATCAATGATAAAAGCCTTTCACATGCACAGCCATATGTATTATGTAAATATGTCTAAAATATGCAATCAGTAACCACTTATGAATGTTTGAGAAGCAATTTTCCCTCTTGCTGCATTTGAAATAATCCTTTTCGCTTACTATTCAGAACATGCCTTAGGAAACCTGAAAACAGGAGATTAAATATTTATTTACCTATAAAAAGACAACAACCAACTCCATTTCCTAAATCTACCTCTTGTATGCTGAGCAGGCCAATATGAAAGTGGCTCATAGACTTCCACAGTCAGTGCCCCCAGTATCGAGTTAAATAAAAACTAATTCACCACTACCTAATAAAAATAATCGCAGTGATAGGCTGGACCTGCAAATACACATTTGCTGAACTTCAACAACATTAAGTCAGTTGAGCACATATTACAGCAATTTTTTAAAAAAAGTGTAGTGTGTTACACCTAGGGAGGAATAATCCTCTGCACCAGGACAGGTTGGGGGCAACCTGCTGGAGAGCAGCTCTGAGGAAAAAGACCTGGGAGCCCTGGTGGACAACAGGATGACCATGAGCCAGCAATGGGCCCTTGGAGCCAAGAAGGCCAATAGAATCCTGGGGGACACCTGGGAGGAGTGTGACCAGCAGGTGGAGGGAGGTCATCCTGCCCCTCTGCTCTGCCTTGGGGAGACCCTATCTGGAACAATGGGTCCAGTTCTGGGCTCCCCAGTTCAAGAGGGACAGGGAACTACTGGAGAGAGTCCAGTGTAGGGCAACAAAGATGCTGGAGGAACTGGAGCATCTCCCTGATGAGGAAAGGCTGAGAGAGCTGGGACTCTTAAGCCTGGAGAAGAGAAGGCTGAGGGGAGACATTTTTCACTTTCACAAGGATCTGAAGGGTGGGTTGAAGGAGGATGGAGTCAGACTCTTCTCAGTGATTCCCAGGGACAGGATGAGGGGCAACAGGCACAAGCTGGAACATGGGAAGTTCCATTCGAAGATGAGGAAAAACTTCTTTGCAGTGAGGGTGGCAGAGCCTTGGAAGAGGCTGCCCAGGGAGGGTGTGGAGTCCCCAACTCTGGAGACCATCAAGCCCTGCCTGGATGCAGTCCTGAGTGATGTGCTCTGGGCAATCCTGCTTTAGCAGGGGAGTTGGACTGGATAATCTCCAGAGGTCCCTTCCAACTCTGATAATTCCCTGATTGCATGACACCTGCAGTTGCACACACAAAAAGCCTCGTCCCTGCTCGCTGCACTGGCGGAACAGTACTGTCCTTTTGTGACAGTCTCATGTGCAAGAGCAATTCCACCTCATTTATACACCCACCCTCCCCTGGAATACCAGTGTTGCAAAACAGACAATAGCAATCTTGCATTTCTACTGTCACACATTCAAATAATAAGAAATGTTGCCCAAGAAACTTTTGATGATTCCCTTTGAAAATGCAATTGGACAAAAGAGGAAAAAACTGGTCACCAATAACTGCAAAAACATAGAGCAGCACAGAGAACTGTTGAGAAAGAAGATAGGAGAGGTTAAAAATAAGTAAGAATTATGATATTGGAACAAAAATATGAAAGAAATTCAATCTGTACCCAAATTACCTAGGAAACAGAGTGGCTGTGTGGTGAGTAGTTTATAGAGGAAAAAAATAGCATTGTTTAGAAAAAACAGCCTTTCAGAGAATGGCACAAACTTAGCAAACAGACCTATGTAAACAAAGAGGCAGTTCAAATTCCCATCAGGCATAACAAAAGAGGGTTTGCAAAGTTTTAACTCTTTAAGTATTTTCAAATAGACATGTCGTAAATCTCCAAAGGCAAGCATTTCTAATGGATTTAGCAGTACACCATCACTAGGGCTCTACCCTTGCAATATGAGCAGTGGCTTTCAGAATGAGATCCCTACACATGCACACAAAATAATCCAAATCTGAGGCTGAGAGAGCTGGAGCTGTTCAGCCAGGAGAGGTGAAGGCTCCACAGAGACCGTCTAGCAGCCTTCCAGTATCTGAAGGGGGCTACGGGAGAGCTGGAGAGGGACTCTTTTCTCAGGAAGTGACAGGACAAGGGATAACGGTTTTAAATTGAAAGAGGAGAGACTTAGATTAGGTATCAGGAAGAAATTGTTTGCTGTGGTGAGACGCTGTCCCAGGTTGGCCAGAGAAGCTGTGGCTGCCCCATCCCTGGAGGGGTTCAAGGCCAGGCTGGATGGGGCTTTGAGCAACCTGGTCTGGTGGGAGGTGTCTCTGCCCATGGCAGGGGGGTTGGAACTCGATGATCTTGAAGGTCCCTTCCAACTCTAACCATTCTGTGATTAACGGAGAGAAAGTATTTAAAATTTAGATTTGGGGAGTTCAATTTAAGATCCTAAATTTAAAAAGCCAGCCCAAAAACACTGGTTTATTTTCCTAGATATAACTACCTATTTTCCTCTCCCTCTTTTTAATCTTTAATAGTACCTCCTTGGGGTACATAAGAAATACCCCAATTTCAGGTTAATGACCAATTTCAGGTTAATGACAACAGAACTCAAAAAGATCATATCTCATCCTTCTCACCCAATTTACAATGACTCACGGCATGCAGCTCTGAATGGGTATAGCCAGACTCCAAGCTGTCATGGTAATAAGCCGCATTAAAATTAAGCGCCAGAAAATAATTTTTTTCAATTCATGCAGCCCTCAAAACTGATCAAAATGATTTTTCTGAACTCTTCCAGGAAAAAAATGTTTCCTCAAAAGGCTTCTGAAGTTCAGGACAGAATCTTTTTTGGCCCACAATAGCCAGGAAGCAGGCTGCTCCACACCTTCCCTAGGCAGCCTGTTCCAGTGCCTCACAGTAAAAAATTTCTTCCTAATATCCAATCTAAATCTCCCTTCTCCTGTCCTATCACTACACTTCCTGACAAAGAGTCCCTCTCATGCTCTCCTGTAGCTCCCTTCAGATACTGGAAGGCTGCTCTAACGGCTCCCTGGAGCCTTCTCTTTTCCAAGCTGAACAACCACAACTCCTTGAGCCTGTCTTCATAGGAAAGGTGCTCCAGCCCTCTGATCATCTTCTTGGCCCTCCGCTGGACCCATTCCAACAGGCCCATGTCCTTCCTGTGTTGAGGACTCCAGAGCTGGACATGGTGGTCCAGGTGGGGTCTCATGACTCCACAGTAGAGGGGGAGAATCACCTCCCATGACCTGCTGGCTACGCTTCTTTTGATGCAGCCAACCATGGGGTTGGCTTTCTGGGCTTTCAGTGCGCACTGCTGTCTCCTGTTGGGCTTCTCATCCATGAGCACTCCCACGTCCTTCTCCTCAAGGCTGCTCTGCAGCCATTCTCTGCACAACCTGTATTTGTGGCTGGGACTGCCATGACTTGGCTTGGTTGAATTTTGTGAGGTTCACATGGGCCCACCTCTCAAGCCTGTCGAGGTCCCTCTGGATGGCATCCCTTCCCTCCAGCGTGTTGTCCACGCCACACATCTTGGTGTCGTCAGCAAACTTGCTGAGGGTGCATCCTATCTCACTGTCCAATGGCTCCGACAAAGATGTTGAACAGCACTGGTCTTATGCAAAACCCCACCTTTCTGCCTGTAGCTATTACCAGAAAGTTCTAAATCCAAAGTTTGTCTTTTTTTTGTTTGTAGGTACTGTTTTCAGCTGCACAAGTGTTCATGAAGCCAGCCAGCAATTTCCACAGACCAGTCCCAGCACAGCCTCTCTTCAGTTTTTGCATGGTGCAACTTTTGGATTTTGTGACAGGAAAGGATTCCATGAGTCATCTCATGCTGTCACTCCATGCTGTGGTTACACAAAAGAATGATGTAGGGCATTTGGACCACATCAGTTCTTGACAAATCACAGATGTTGTTTTGATCATGAAGTCCCAAGTCTGGGCCCTTTTGATCATGAAGTCCCAAGTCATAGCCCTTTGGGTATTTTTTTTTTGAGAAGTCTCAGAGTTAGAAGAAGGTGGTGCTACTTGGTTTGGAGGAAATTCCACCAAATGGGGTTTACTCCAACAGTAAGTGGTTTCCCCATGTACAAGGCTGTTCTAGTGATACACAGCAAGAGACTCTGGAGTCACAAAGACTCTGACAGAGCCATGGTCTTAAACTGTTGCTTATTCTTATGACTGTAAAGCCCTGTATATAACGACCACTGAAAAAGATGATGAAGAATAATGGAAATCTCTTGTCTGTATCCAGCTGGCTGCTGATTAGAAGTACTTTCTGTTAAGAAGGTACCTACACTCCTGTAGATTAATATTGCATTCAGTTATTAAAAAACTTAAGGCACGTGTATGTTTCCATATTGGCTTCCTCAATTTCCACTTAGACACAAACCTGTGTATAAATTCAGCTACCTCCTAAGTCCAATATAAGTAATCACCATGTTAAGCAGGCTGGGGAGGATGGAAAAGGACACAACATCTGGAAAACCTTGGAAGTCAGTAACAACATACACTTCCTTGCTTCTTGATTTTGAGCATAGGCCCTGCTAGTTGAAAAGCAGCCCAACCAAAAAACCTATCTATAATCTCTGCATGACTTCTAGATAGACATCCTCACACTTTATGGCAGTAACTTTATGGCCTTCACTTTTATCACATTCAACAGAAGCCAAAAGTTAAACCACGGCAGCTTTGACTTAACCGTTCAAGTGAGCTGCAGTACAGGGTAGCAGAATCTAGCCCTAAGAATGCTTTGAATCTGCAGATGCTAGAACACCACCACATACCATTTTAATGGCACGCTACATTTGTCAGTGAGGAAATGGGATTGCTGCTGCCTTAGACATACATCTTCTGGGACAAATAGCAGCTTTCAGCATGTGGCAAAAGTACTGCTTGACTCAGCAGGAAAACAGGCCATTACAAGGCAATCAGCAACCATGCCGTGCTTTTTGAGGAGCTGGCAAGGAGCTGGTGTTGCAGAAAAGATAAAACAGAAACAATAAAATCTCAACATTATAGCTGCTGCTCGCTCAATAGAAAGAGAGCAAAAAAGCTCTGACCTGAGCTGCCCAGCAGAGCATTCTGTGATTCAACTTCCAGCCTCTTCTCTTGGATCTGAGCTCTGGGGCAGAAAAAGAGTGCTGGAGTGAGGCTGCAGTGCCAGCAGGAACACAGAAGGATTTTGGACATGATGCTGTTCCCAGTGGGAGAGAAGTAAGAGACAAAAAACCACCCAGTTGTGCCAACCCAGCGTCACTCAGAGATACCACCCCTGGCCCTAAAACTCAAGACAAGAACACATGCAGTCCTCCTTTGCAGGGAGATTGTGGGATACAGTGGGACCAAGGCTTAAAAATACACGCACCAGTTGACAACAATTTACTAATAAAATCTGCGCTTGGAAGGGAGAGAAAAACAGAACAATAACTCACTGGAGATGTTGTTAATCGAAGGATCGCTCCATTTTTTATTTCATTACGATTCTGAAAAAGAAAAATCCAAAAGGTTTTATTTAAGACTTGCATAAAAAGAAGAAATATGAGCTGAGCAGAATACCAGACTAAACCAGCAACAGTACTTTCCCCTGTGTACATGCAAAAGCTTTCTTATTTCATAAGTGAGCTAATATCTATACAGCATTTCCCGCAGCAAGGCATACTAACATTAGCTTCAAGAAATCGGTGGCTGCTCACATGATAATTAACAAATCCAAACCCTTTGGATAACGAGTTCATGTTTTTCAAAGTTTAGCTTCCACTGGCAACTTCTAAATACTTCTTTGAGATATCCTGTCCACAGTGTCTGGCTCTGGTGTTGTGCTACATAGTTGAGGGGTTTGTAAGTTTGCTGAAACTTGTCATTAAGCATCTGCAGGATTTAAAACTCATCCCACTGACTCTCTGTTTTCTATAACAAGAACATGCTGACTTAAACCACTGGAGCCAACCCACTGAGCTCTGCCACCACGACTTTGCATTCTCCCTCAAAGTTTAAAAAAAAAAAAAAAAAAACCAACACCAAAACCCAAAAGCATTACTGTTAGCGGTAAGTAAAGTTCAAGCACATTGTAAGTCATTCTCCATAAGACAGCATTAAAACGTGGTCTTTTGGTTAAGCTCACCAACGTGTTCAATTAAGCTAAAGTTACGGGTAGATGGTCAAGTTGGCACAGCGTAATTTATGCTGTGTGCTTACGGCAACCTCACAGCTTTGTGGCCAAAGCCCACATGCATGGCCTTCCCCCATGGTAAGCGTAGGGGAGCCCACTTCTCTTTCGAAAAGCGTCCTCCTGTCCACCACAGGTTAAGAGAATACAGTGAACCTACTAACATGTACTGGCTGTAGCAGCCCAACACACAGTAACAACCTCATCTTTCAATAGCTTGTGCATAGGCCAGTAGATTTCAAAGAGATCAGAGGAATCCCTAGCAGTTGGAGAGATAAGAGATAATTTTTGTTGTAAAGACCACATTGCAGGCTTTCTGCAGACTGGCGTTTAACCAAAAAAACCTACATAATAAATTAAGGTGAATTTCTTCTCCGGCAATTTTTCCCAAATTCATTTCATCCTTCTTGCTTCCATTCTTATACATCTCATAATCCAAAATGCTAAAAACAGTATAAATCTTGCCTGAAACCAGGTCAAGTAGCCCCAAATATAAAACTCTAGTATGTTGTCTCTTTCTTGGTACCGAAGTCCTCTGTGGGATTGGTTCTAGCTAGATGCAAGATCATCCTCCACCCACAAACATTTCTTTGCTCTAACTGAAATTACTGAAGAGCCAGACAACACAGGGGTACAGGGAAGAAGCTTTTTTACAGCATCTTCTCTTATGTATGCACGTAAATCATCCCAGCCCGTGGCAGTCTCCTACCAGAACATCCCCAGGGAGGCCAGAAATGCTTCTGCTTAATAGAGGGGCAAAAAAAGGTGAGCACCGAAGTACAGGAGGACTTCCCACAGCACTAATGAGGTACCACACATTCTCTTCTCACAACACCAGACCCAGCCACATCTCATCACGTCTAAAGAATCTGTCTGAACTGGCAATAGAGCCAGTTTGTGTTTGTGTAGTTGGCTCTAAATCGGTGTTGAAACAAACTCACCCTGCAAACAGTTGTGGTGACTTAAAATGTAGTGACTTAAAAACGGGGGCTGACCTGCTGGAAAGCAGCTCAGAGGAAAAAGACCTGGGAGTCCTGGTGGACAACAGGATGACCGTGAACCAGCAATGGGCACTTGGGGCTAAGAAGGCCAGTGGCATCCTGGGGGGCATCAGGAAGAGTGTGACCAGCAGGTGGAGGGAGGTCATCCTGCCCCTCTACTCTGCCCTGAAGAAGACCCATCTGGAGCACTGAGTCTAGTTCTAGGCTCCCCAGTTCCAGAAGGACAGGGAACTGCTGGAGAGGGGACAGCAGAGGGCTACAAAGATGATGAGGGGCCTGAAGCATGTCTCTGATGAGGAAAGGCTGAGGGACTTGGGTCTTTTTAGTCTGGAAAAGAGACAGCTGAAAGGGGATCTGATCAACACCTATAAATACTTAAAGGGTGGGTGTCAGGAGGATGGGGCCAATCTTTTTTCAGTGGTGCCCAGTGACAGGACAAGGCACAAACTGGAAAATAAGAAGTTCCATCTAACATGAGGAGGAACTTTGTCAACTTTGAGGGTGGCAGAGCCCTGGAAGAGGCTGCCCAGAGATGTAGTGGAGTCTCCATCTCTGGAGATGTTCAAACTCTCCTGGACACATTCTTGTGCAACCAGTTCTGGGTGGATGTGCTTTGGCAGGGGTGTTGGACCAGATGATCTCCAGAGGTCCCTTCCAACCCCCTACCATTCTGTGATTCTGTTACCACCTCCTGGATCTGTGGAATTGAATGAATGTGGAATTGCTTTAGGACAGACAGTCATCATGGGCTCAATGTGCTTCCATCAGCAGCTCAGGCTCAGCTGCTCCAGGCCAGAGCACACACATGCACACAGGGTTCCATCATCTTTACTCAGAAGGTAGAAAATCCCAGCATGCAAAAATATTAAAAACAGTTAGGAATCTGACCACACCTAAACAACTTTAACTGTACCACTCACATTCACTAGTGAAAGTTCATTGCTATCCTTCTCAAAATATTTGACCCAAGTAAACAGACTGTTCTTAAACATCAGTAAGAGTAGGCTTATTTTTTTCTGCAGCATAAATTAAGCTCCGTTTCTCATGTTCCCTGCTGTAATTAACCCAAACTCCCCCATCAGATGTACAAATTAGCTCATGGTTTAACAAATGACGTCTCTTCATCTGGGCCACAATAAGCATCTCTGCAAATACTCAGTCCACTGCAAACATGACGTACCAGGTTGCGTGTGGGAAGGCTACACAATGGTCTCGGAAGGTCCAAGGAGTTTGCTGAACAGCAGAACACTGCTGCAAGGTGGGGTGAATTCCTCATCACCCTCCTCCATTCCTGCTCCCTCTTCTACCTCGCACCAGCTCTGACACCGGGCAGATCTGTTTGAGGGTCCAGTCTGAGTAATCTGGTTGAAAGCAGCCCGGGCAGGAAAGAGAAGGGAGTTTTCTTACATGTTCATAAACTGACACAAGCTCTGTAAGGGTCGAGCACTAGTGCCAAGCCAGGAAAGATGGTAGAATCACATCTTTGGGAGCAGGGAAGGGATGGAGGGAAAAGAAAAGAGGGGAAGCATGACGAGAAATTCTACCTTCCCCATTTTGGGAGCAGCAAGCTGTTAACCACAGCCTGAATTACATTATTTTACAGTTCCTTCAGGCTGAAACCATGCCCCATGAGCTTGTTCAACTACAGTAGTTTTGTCACAAGCTGAAACCCCAACCCATAAAAGGTGTGGCTTAAACTGATACGGTCTCTATGGTGCCCCGCACACAGGTTAGAAAATAAACCCTTAATTACATAAAAACCCTTACAGACTGCAGAAAGTGAATCAACAACCAATCTTGCAAGTAAAAAATACCTTGTTAAAACTACAGTATTTCTCTATAGCCAGAGGAATTTAAAAAAAAAAAAGTGGAAATGGGAAGCCAATAATCTCGCTGAAGTTCAGATACCACATAAACAAGAGAACTAATATTCTCCAGAGTGACCATATGTCACTAGGTTATATATAAATTACCAGAGGAAAAAGAACACAGAGTGCATAAAAGCATCACTGGAAGTTTTGTTTGGGGTCTTTCTGTTTATTTATCAAGCTGAGTTTGAAACACCAAAGCTTTCAGAGCCCAGAGTGCAGGAAGAACATAGACCCCTCTCTTATCACACCTGGCTCAGAGCAAAGGGCTTAAGCCTGCCCTTGACTGTAAATTCAATCACCACTGTCACAAGAGATAGAGACCTCATCCTCAACTCCTGATTTAGACAAAGGCTTCAGGAAAACTGTCGATGCCTTCTCTCTGAAAGTATTTAGAACCACGGAGTCTCTAACACAGCAGACTAACCAAAACCTGAAAAGGTTTAGCTGTTCCACAAGCAAAAATCCAATTTTGTTTATCCATTCTAAATAATGACTTAAGCACCTACCAAGAAACAGCATGTAAGCATGCTATTAAGCCAAGAGGATTTCCTACATTAACTGTGTGATGCAGTAGTTGGCATGCTAGTTAATTTCAATTGCAACGTTTACATACAGTTAATCCGGTTAGTATTAGGGACAGCAGCCTGTGGATTTCATTCTGATCAACGTCTATAAATACTTCAAGGGTGGGTGTCAGGAGGATGGGGCCAGTCTTTTTTAGTGGCGGCCAGGGATGCACAAGAGGGAAAGGGCACAAACCTGAACGTAAGTTCCATCTAAACATGAGGCGGAACTTCTTTCCTGTGAGGGTGGCAGAGCCCTGACACAGGCTGCCCAGAGAGGTGATCCACCACCTCTCCATCTCTGGAGACATTCCAAACCCTCCTGGACACGTTCCTGTGTAACCTGCTTTGAGTGAAACTGCTTTGGCAGGGGGTTGGACTAGATGATCTCCAGAGGTCCCTTCCAACCCCGTACCATTCTGTGATTCTGTCATTCCAATACAGCAGCCTGGCTTTGGCAGTCATAAGCACTACAGTTATTAAGGACCAGGTGCACTACCACCAAAAATCTCTTCTGACACTTTCCTGATCTGTTTCTCAAGCGTGCATCAGGTTTGTAGATATTGTTCACACTGTTGATCTGTATTAGGGAAGCTTAATCCCAGGCAGAGAGGGAAGTAGTGAATCAGCACTATCCAAAATGCGCCTAAAAAAACCTCTGTAACAAGAAAACAGATTTATTGTGTTACCTAGAAACAAGAAAACAGATTTATTGTGTTACTGAGACAGCAATTACATTATGAATACAAAGACACCATGTGCATTCAGCCTTCAGCAATGGGGCAGCCACAGCTTCCCTGGGCAACCACAGCCAGGGTCTCACCACACTCACAGGAAAGAATTTCTTCCTAATATATAATCTAAATCTCCCCTCTTCCAATTTAGAACCATTACCCCTTGTTCTGTTACTCCACTCCCTAATCAAGAGTCCCTCTCCAGCTCTCCTGGAGCTCCCTTCAGATACTGGAAGGCTGCTCTAAGGTCTCCCTGGAGCCTTCTCTTCTCCAGGCTGAACAGTCCCAGCTCTCTCAGCCTGTCTTCACAGGAGAGGTGCTCCAGCCCTTTGATCACCTTCATGGCCCTTCTTCTCTTAAGGACAAGTGTCAGGGAAAACGCAGAGAAAGGCAAGTGAAGTGCTCAATGGGATTAAGCAGCTGCCTCGCAGGGAAAGGCCTCCTAAATTTGGAGGGACAAACGCCACAGGACTGAAAGTACTGGACAACTGTTGTTATCAAACCTCCTAGATCTCATACTGCAGGATAACTTAATGAAAGCAGTGAGGGATCTGTTTAAGCCAGATGAAGAATGGCCCTCTTCCTTTAGCAAGCAGCGAACTTCTTGAGTTTTCTGTCTGTGGTGAACAGACGTTACAGCTCACTGCTATAAGGAAACAGTTTGGATTTCTCCTCCCCTTCCCCATGAGAACCTATCACTTCATTCCTGCTGGCTACAGCAGAAACTTTTTTTGACAGTTTTTGGAGGTGGTGACATGGGAGAATTATGTAAGAGTGGGGCAGGACTCTTGAAGCAGGCCCAGAAATGGGCTGCAGAGAAGGAAGAAGTTATAGAAAGGGCAGGAAGAAGAATGAAACTTTGGTTTTTTTTAAACAGCTGTGACATACCAGCGGTATGTCCCTCAGTTGCTTGTGGAATGTGCTTAGGCTGACTGGGGATGAACTTGTAGCAAATTCTGACTATTGTCACAAAAAGAAGGAGAAGGGGTGTTTTACCTATAGCCTCTCTGTGTGTGAGAGGAAGGGCTCAGGCAAGGGAGTAGGCATAGGATCTACATGTTAGAGAAGCACAAGCTTCTTCCCCTTAAACAAGTCTCAGCGCAGTTCCAAATGTGTTGCTTGCAAAACAAGCTGGCCCACTTTCTTCCTTATTTATACCATGGTGCTTATTCCCATTTTTTCACTTAAAGGCCATGGAAAAACCCAAAATGATAACATTTTCAGCTGGTTTGTTAGTTCCCTTGCTGACTCATCAAGTAGTTAGTCAACTATTTACGCCACAAAAACAGTAGTAGGAACAATCAAGAGCCTGAAAAGCAAGACTTTGCTTTATGGTAGGAAGCTGTGCTTTGATTTGGCAAAAGTGACTGTGAACCACAGTTTTGGCTTGAGTCTCCAGCTACTTTTTTTAGTAGCAGCATCTGCTTCAGAAGCTGCTGTGCTTGTGCACTGAGCCTTCCATGGTGGCGTGGTGGCATGGGTGAATGTGTTGGGTGAACTGCATCAAAGAACCTTTTTCTTCTTTTTTTTTTTTTTCTTTGGTGTCCATACCAGTTTCTCATTCTGATTTCCACATATGATCTTGCCAACAACAGTATAAGCCCAGCTATGTCTGTCATTTCCTGTCATTTATTTTGCAGGGTGCAGCTCTTGTGTTCCAGTTTATCAGAGGACGATGGGCTGCTTGCTATCTGCCCACCCCTTCCATGATACTGGTACAACTGTCTGTGTGGCTGTTAGAATTGGGGAACTGATACAGATTAAAAATAACTTGCGTGTAACTGCTTTTCATGTGTCAAGAGGATGTCTGTACACAGTCTAATACCACTGCTGCTCCTCAGAGCAAGTGCTACCCCAATAGCATTGTCCTTGTAGATCGCTCCACCTGGAAATAAGTAAATCATGAAAAGTACGGCCTTTCTCTTAGGATGTGATTTCCATGGCACTCAGTTGTGGGTTGCTAGAAAATAAGGTAGTTGAGCTTTCAATTTCCTTTCCCCTTTCTTCATTTCCTTCACTTTGTATCACAGAAACATAGAATTGTCTGGGTGGGAAGGGACCTTTTAGATCACCTAGTCAAACCATCAACCTAACTCTGATAAAAAACATCACTAAACTGTATCTCCAAGCACTATGTCTACCCAGCTTTTAAATCCATCCAGGGATGGGGCCTCAACCCTTTCCCTGGGCAGCCCAGTCCAAGGCTTCAGAACCCCTTCTGTGGAAACATTTTTCCTAATCTCCAAGCTGTACCTCCCCTGGTGCAACTGGAGGCCGCTTCCTCTTGCCCCATTGCTTGTGAGTTAGGAGAAGAGACCAAACCCCCATGCCTACACTCTCCTTTCAGGAAGTTGGAGATAACAAGAAGGTCTCTCCTCAGCCTCCTTGTCTCCAGGCTGAACACCCCCAGCTCCCTCACCCTCTCCTCAGAAGGCTTATTCTTCAGACCCTTCACCAGTTCCATTGCCCTTCTCTGGATCCACTTTAGCTCCTCAATGTCTTTTTTGTGGGAAGGGGCCCAAAACTGGACACAGACCTTGCAGTGAGGGCTCACCAGTGCCCAGGACAGGGGGACAATACCCTCCCAATCCTCCTCACCACACTGTTCCTGACCCAGGCCAGGATGCTGGTGGCTTTGGCCACCTGAGCCCTCTGCTGGCTCTTGTTCAGCCCACAGTCGACCAACACCGCCAGGTCCTTTTCTGCCAGGCAGCTCCAGCCACTCTGCCCCAAGATTGTAGTGCTACAGGGGCTTGGGGGTGACCCACTTCACTTTTCTAACATACTAATAACCATACTGTTAGAAGGTGCCTGTAGTACACCATGCTGTAACGATGATAGACCTCTTCAGAACCCTTCCACTCCAGCGATTACTTGTGATGCAAAATTACAAACGCGATTCAATAAAATATCTATATAGCTTTCTCAAAAAAAAACCCAAACCAAACCAAAACACTTTATCCTTCTCATCAGCCTTGATGAGGAACTAAAGAACTAAACAGAAGATATTGTCATGCAAAACATTTTAAAAGGCGTCAAGCAGAACAATTAAGCTGCTCATGCTAGGGCCAGAAAGTTGAGAGAACAGAAATATTTTCTTTAGAAAAATCTCACATAAACCTTAAGTACTACAAAATGAGTCCAAAAAAACTAGGACTAAATTTCTAAGAGAAGAATGACCACTGTTCTTGAAATCAGCCTGAACAAAGCAGGGTTGAAAGGTATTTAGTGTACAGATAACTCGAGTTCTACTTCTATTCACCAGAGAAATATATTAGTGTCCACTGGTTTTTACTGGAGTCCACAAGGCAGTATTACTATCATCCATCAAGTAGGCAGGATCACAGCCACTCTGATGCCACATGCTGCCCTTAATTGTTAGGAATTTCTGTAGGTCTGGGCAGATGCCCCAAAACACTATGAAATTTGGTTGATTAATTTGGGTTGAACACTAAGAAATTTTTAGTTGATTAATTCGCATTGATTAAGTCTGGGGTTGGAACCTGATGATCTTTAAGGTCCCTTTCAACCCTAACCATTCTATGATTCTATGAAATTTGTGAGTATGGGGAAAATACCACATGTCCTATTAGTAGCAGAGAAAAGGGAATACTGGGCATAGTTTGGTCCAGGTCAAATCTGGATTGGAATCTGGCACTTCTGTAGCATTACTAACAAATGTCTTCTCAAAAGTCACACAAAATGAGGGGAACAGGTCACTTAATACATTTCTCCAGTTACTAGCCTTCCTGCAACTTCTAATTCTCAGCTGTTTAAGAAGTACCAGGTTCTCCAGAAACCTTCATTACTGAGAATGTTTACTTCCAACTCACTGAAGTTGAATTCATCTGTGAAAACAGATGAGTACTAAAAATGTTAAAGTAAAAATAAATTAAAAACAAAAGCAACTCCAAAAAGCCCCAACTCAACGATAAGGTCGTTTCTTGTCCTGTCATTTGCATACACTCCCACGTGGGAATGCAATGGCATGGTGGAATTTCACATGAATATACAATTACAGGTTGCATTCAGCAACAGAATAGGTCACAAGCAAAAGCACCTTTGAGAAAGAACAAAGACCAGGGTCTCTTCCCAGGTTTGCAGCTAAGCAACAGCAGGAGGTAGAAAGATGTCCCATCTCCAAACACCAAAAGAGCTGAGTAACAACAACAAAAGCAAAGTGGGGGCTGATCCCTTTGCAAAACAGCAAAGTCTCTCTTACAGAGGGAACTCAGTGTCTGCCCTCCTCCGCTTCATGCAGTAACATAGAAGAATGAAAGAGAAATGTGGGAGTCAGGAATGAAGGACGGAAAAACACAGGGAGCCTTCAAAGGCATGGGATATAAAAAAAAATGAAGAAAATAAATTTGTGACTGAATAAAAATGGACTGCAGTCAATAAACAAATGAATGAAATGCCCTTCCATTTTAAAGAAAACATGAGAAGTGGCACCAGTATCATCACTGTGTGCTGAACATAGCTCACTGCTGGCTCACAAAGGCCTTTAACGAGAACAAGCTAGCCTTTTATTCCTTTAGTGCAGGTTTAAGAGCCACCATATTCTGCACCATGCAGTGAAGCAAACTGGAACACTGTTCTACCCCAGCCCCACACTCCAGCAAGGCCCTTGATGATAAACACTGGGATTTATCACACTTTGAGATCATAGAATCATAGAATCATTCAAGTCAGAAAAGACCCTTGGGATCATCGAGTCCAACCATCAGCCCCACTCTACAAAGTTCTCCCCTACACCAAATCTCCCAACACCACATCTGTGACAGAACAAACATTTTTGAGGCTGTGCTGTAATCCGAACAGCTGCAATGATCCAGCTCCTTCATCACCATTTTGTTTACAGAAACCCAAGTTTGACCTAATCACGGAATCACAGAATTGTCAGAGTTCAGAGACCTCTAGAGATCATCCAGCTCAACTCCCCTGCTAAAGCAGGATTGCCCAGAGCACATCACTCAAGACTGCATCCAGGCGGGGCTTGAAGGTCTCCAGAGTTGGGGACTCTACACCCTCCCTGGGCAGCCTCTGCCAGGGCTCTGCCACCCTCACCCCAAAGAAGTTTTTCCTCACTGTTGAATGGACCTTCCCAGTTCCAGCTTGTGCCCACTGCCCCTTGTCCTGTCTCTGGGAACCACTGAAAAGAGTCTGGCT
>VZRU01020705.1:89830-105415 GCA_013398155.1 Pedionomus torquatus
TAGAATCATAGAATCATTCAAGTCAGAAAAGACCCTTGGGATCATCGAGTCCAACCATCAGCCCCACTCTACAAAGTTCTCCCCTACACCAAATCTCCCAACACCACATCTGTGACAGAACAAACATTTTTGAGGCTGTGCTGTAATCCGAACAGCTGCAATGATCCAGCTCCTTCATCACCATTTTGTTTACAGAAACCCAAGTTTGACCTAATCACGGAATCACAGAATTGTCAGAGTTCAGAGACCTCTAGAGATCATCCAGCTCAACTCCCCTGCTAAAGCAGGATTGCCCAGAGCACATCACTCAAGACTGCATCCAGGCGGGGCTTGAAGGTCTCCAGAGAAGGGGACTCCACACCCTCCCTGGGCAGCCTCTGCCAGGGCTCTGACACCCTCACCCCAAAGTTTTTTCCCCATATTCAAATGGAACGTCTCATNAAATGAGATCCTGATTCAGAAGTCAGGCCTACCACAGAAATGTCTGTCCATAATGAGTAAATTCTTTAAAAAAACCCACACCTATTCATGTAGTTAAAAAACAAATACATCCTGACCAAAATACCAGCTAGGCTTGAGCTTAGACACTATGCCTGTGCTTGGTTTTCTTGTTCACATAAACTCTTAACTTTATCACACCTATATTTTTTAAAAGAATTACTAAAACGCATAATTCATAATTTCCACTGCACTTCCAGGGCATGGATATGGTCAAACCAGAACCCCAGAGGCAGCAGTCCAAACTGTATCTGCTGCAATATGCCTTATCTCTAGCAGGAACCCTGCCTTACTCAAGATTTGTTAAAATACCACCCTTACACTGTCTGAACAAGATTATTGCTGCTCCTGTAGAGGCATTTTTCCAAATAATACAGCAAGGGGGGGGGGGAACCTAATAAATAAGTAAGAGACAAAACTGCTTAGGCGTTACTTCATTGTGTATGGTATAATTGGGAAATATAGGTCAGCTACAAGAGATAAAAAGTTCTGCATGTGACAACCAAAACACAGATGCACTGTTTGCTGCCCAAAACCAAAAATATAATTGTAAGCCATGTGTTGACAGTCCCACATTTGTAACATTTTCACTTGAAAGTTTCTCGTTACTGTGTGCAAGAATCCATTAACTGCTTTTCTTTGTGGCAACCTTAAATATAGTGATACTTTCAAAAGACATCTCTACCTGGAAGGCCATAGATTAGCAGCCACCCAAGCTCTGCTGAAACATGACCTATACCTAATGTTTTCTTCATTACGTACAAACATACAATTCACCCTGGAGAGGGCTGAAAGGCATTTAATTATTGGCATTTTTAGTGTTTTAATTCAGAAAGCAGCAGCATCCTGCCGCAGACAAATGAGGAAGAGTCTGCAGAAGGGGTGATGGCCTATAAAACTCTCTTTATAGCCACTATCCAATAAGAGTGATAAACAATGGCTAATAAAAGTCACAGACGTGAATAATACTAGTGGCATTTACAGCTCTTCTCTTTTTTTTTCTTTTTTTTTTTCTTAATGTGACTCAGACACTCTGCATATTTTCAGTAGGGAATAAATAAACTCCAAGTCCTTTCTGCAAAACATTCTAAAAGACCATCATTTTCCACCCTTATTGCAAGAAAAAGCCGGCCAAAAGCCTTCAGATTTCCTTTCAGGAGGAAAACATCTCCCTTCTCCAAAGCTGCAAGATCCTACCCCAGCGAAGGTGGAGGTAAAGCCTGGAAGATTTCTCCAACTATCAGTGCAAATTCCTTCCAGGAGCTCAAGTGTTGGCACAATCCTGGCTTCTTGGAAATATTCACTGCACAATCAGAGTTTAAATGCCAATAGGCAAGTTCACTTGTCTCTAGCTTACTGTATCACAATTCAGAGCAATTAGCACAACAGCCTCAACTATTCAGTTTGGGTGGAGGCAAAACACCGCATCCAATAATTACTTCAACAGTTTTCCTTGGAGTGGCCTTTGAAGTGTCTTGTCAATTGAAATGTGAAAAGTACTGAGAGGAAAAAAAAATTTAAAAAAACCACACAAGTGAAAAAGGAGGGGAGATCCCAAAACAAACTGTGGCACGTTGAGAAGGTTGTCAGGGTGACAAACAGTTAAATGAAAAACGGAAACTGGCTGCTACAAAAGAAAAAAAAGAAAAAAAAAAAAAGCAGCACTATGTTATGAGCAAACTGCTCTAGCTGTCTTGCTAAATTTAGTCTAAACACTTAACTCTGCCTAAATTGCCTTTATTTCTTGAGTCGGGGGTAAGAATTGCAGCAAGAGCAAAGTTAGTTCCCCTAACTAACTAATCTCAGCTGTATTTAGTGGATCCTAAACAACTTCAAAATGCAAAACAAAACCAAAAGGCCCTTTTGCTTCTGAGTAAACCAAACTAAAGCAATAACAAAGTAAGCAAAAGTCACCTACCTCTGTGCAGCTGAGCTCAAGTCTATTTAGCTCAAAAGCCACAGAGACTAGGACTTCTGCATAAGGACTTCAGCAGATTTTGAATTGTAGAACGGTTAAGAGTCGGAAAGGATCATTGTGTTTCAACCCCCCTGCCATGGGCAGACACCTCCCACCAGACCAGGTTGCTCAAAGCCCTATCCATGCTCTTTTCCTGTTGCTCAGCTATTGTACCTCCACAGCACTAACGTGTACACTCTTCCAAACTTCTCTTTTTCCCCCCATAATTTCAGCAATTATTTCAGCAATGCTTGAAAGGAATATGCTACTCTGTCTCGTTCAGAGGAGCATATTTAGACTAGACATTCCATTTTTATTACAGCTACAGCTGTTTTATTACTCTGTGCTGAAATCATTGCATCATTCATGAATCACCTATTGCCACACTATCTAGGGAGTTAAAAAAAAAAAAAGCCGATGTAACATAAAGAAGTGGAAAAGGACAGTAGTGCAGATGGGAAGGAGTAGCAAATATTACACAGTCACCAAAACTTATTTCTACCTGATTAAGAGGTAAAACAGGGAAGTGACATATGCTAAAGGTCTGCTCAGACTTCAAAGACCCCTTTGCTTTTTACATATTTCAATTTCCTGCACTCCACCCCCCAGCAGAATAACCAAAGCTGAAGGGGCTCAGCACTGAAGCCTCAAACTCAACACACATCAAGCCCTTGGCACATTCAAACATTGAAGCTGCCTTTCCAAACAGAAGGAATCAGGGCAAAATCATGAAACCAGGTCTCCCAGCTCCTCTCCTCTCACTGGCATCATGTGACAGGAAATACTCTATGTTTCTTGATATTTTAACTTGAAATCAATTAAATCAATAGCAAACATTTTAACAGGCTGTGCAAGAACACTGAATGATTTACCTACCTTCTCTGTGATATAGAAATTAGAACTATCGGCATGCTGCAGTGCAAACTGATCGTGATTTGCAAGAGACCACCTTAGAAACATGAAAATAGATTTAATCACAAAATGATACCTTAAAAATACTCAAAAAGTACATTTGACATAATTTTACTGTGATGAAACAAGTGCTTGTCATTGCCATGCATTTCTCCTACTTTCCCATAGCTTTCAATGGTGAATTCTGAAGTTCCACAATAAAAGCATGCTTATAGGAAGAAAACGTCAGTACAAATACACCCTTCTCAATAAGACTTTTCCCTCCGCACATCTGAAGCAAAGACCTAAACTTGACTGTGTCTAAGATATTACTTTAACAAATACCTTCCTTGCAAGGCAAGGATAAAAAGAAGGCTGAGGGGAGCAGAAAGAAGAGAAACTACTTTGTCACTACAATGGCACTTCAGAGCTCCCCAAAAAAGTTGATAATGATGTGGGATTCATTCCAGATCTGTAAAAAATAGTAAGTGTAATTTTTGCTTGCAGTAACCAAGACCACTAAATCAGACCAAAATCATAGAGTACCAGGATTTTATGCTAGTTTACAACACCCAACACATATAGTATTAAGTTGATATACTACATTACACATAAAATACCACCTTTTTAACTCAGCAAGTGGATGAATATAAACTAGTTTCTCTCGTGTGGTAGCACTTGCTTAAAATAGCATTTTTGTCCCCAAATTCTAACATTCTAAAATTAAAGCAAGATATTTCTCTAAGCCAACTGTTAGTTCATATTGTGATTAACACTTCCATTTCACATAAGCAGTCACATCAACTGGACCAACTCACTTTAGCCACTAGACCCAGTACTCAAAAATCAAAGCCACAGGCAGTACATTCGTTCCTTAAACCCTGAATGGCAGGGCCCGCAAGCGTAAAGAGAGAGGGCAAAATGCATTTCTCTACAGAAGGGCAACAAGGAGCCTAAACGAGAGCCACCCCAAATGACGGAGCTGCTTTGTTAGGCACCTCATCTCACAAGGAATTGATTCAAAATACACTGCAAATTCAACATCTAAAAAAACAACTACAGGATTTAAGGAACTAGTGACTCATCACACAGGATCACAGAAACATAGAATGGTTAGAGTTGGAAGGGACCTCAAAGATCATCAAGTTCCAACCCCCCTGCCATGGGCAAGGACACCTCCCACCAGAACAGGCTGCTCAAAGCCCCATTCAGCCTGGCCTTGAACCCCTCCAGGGATGGGGCAGCCACAGCATCTCTGGACAATCCGTTCCAGTGTCACAGAAATTAATTTCTTCCTGAGATCTAATCTAAATTAATCTCCTCTATTCCAGTTTAAAACCATTACCCCTTGCCCTATCACTACACTTCCTGACAAAGAGTCCCTCCCATCTCTCCTGGAGCTCCCTGCAGGTACCAGAAGGTGCTCTAAGGTCTCCTTGAAGCCTTCTCTTCTGCAGGCTGAACAGCCCCAGCTCTCTCAGCCTGTCTTCATAGCAGAGGTGCTCCAGCCCTCTGATCATCTTCTTCAGAAAAAAAAAAAAATTCCTAGTTGTTTTAATGATTTAATAACTCAATAACTATGGTATCTAGTATGTACTATACAGCAGAACTTACCCATCGCAGACTTCTTTTATTATTGAGGACAGTGGCTTTTTCTGGTTAAGGAAAAAAAAAAAAAGAAAAAAAAAATAAATAATCACCAAATTGGAAGCACCCTGACCTCTTAAAACATGATTCCAAAACCACTGACTGCAAAGAACAAAACATGTGAGTAATATCTAATTTTAGGACCCAAAAATTTTCTGCTGTTTTAGTCTGATAATCTATAACAGCAGCAATTCTATACATAAACTTGATGACATTATTATCTGTCAACATTAGCTCATACAGCATCAACTCAGCTTCTTAACTGAGAAATCAAAGGCTCTTTTGTGTACACTGCATCTCGTTACCCAACAGAAACCAGAGATTTAGGTAGTGACATGAGCATTTTTCCCCAGAATGGCATGTGAAGCAAGACGACATTCAATATTTTTAAACCTTCTTTTGTCCCTTTCAGATATGGCCATATGATGACAGTAATCTTCTCACTTAAGTACCAATAAGTTAGGTTCCCCCCACTTGGATAAAACACCAGCTGGAAGGTGTTCAGAGCCCAGATGTATCCGTTCTGCTTTATTCTCTACATCTGCAAGCACAAGCATTTGGGATGACTGAAAATAGCTCAGCTTTGGGTCCCAAAATAGAAGGAACAGTCTGGCCTGGTGATACTGCAATGGCTCTTGAACATTGTTAAAAACACAGAGTACACACAGAAGCAATTTTAGAAGATTTCTGGATTAAAGAAAATGCATCTTTACAACCCAAAACACACATGAAGTTCCATGGCAAAGAGACCAAATTTCACTTTTGGGTGACTACTGATCTTTTTTTCTCCAACACTGGGTGACCACACAACGTCCTGTAGATCTGTTACTCCATCAAAATTCCCTAAATGACCTGAACAGCTTTAGGACCTCCCTCCCCCCATTTAAATTCCAATAATCTCAGTTCACTAAATACTTAAAAAGCAAACAAAACAAACAAAAAACCCCAAGCCCACCCTATAACAACCCATAAACCAACAGAATTGCCAAAACAAGCAGTCGCCCTTTAGCGTGTCTGGAAAACTGACAAGGCTAGGAATTAAACTCAGTAGCAGGGTATAAGATGGGGAGCAAGAATCCTTTTTCTCTTGGATTTTTCTGAGCTGCATCATTGCAGAGACAGAAAACTGGAGAAATCTTAACAGTTCAGATCAAGGGAAGGATTTGCTATTTCAACAGCCGAGTCAACTAAGCCAGCGCATAAACAAAGAACAGTGTAACACTAGCTCATTTAAATCAACCATGAATGAAAGCATCTGCTGAAAGGACTGTCCCCCTTGCCATACCATCTCAGCCCTTGGTTTTCATCTTCCCTCTTTCACTGCCATTACTATTTTCACATGAGCACTCAAAAGAGCCACATTACAGTAAGCGATCAAACCAAAAACTGGCGCAGTAAAAAGGAAAGAAATAGTTTTCATCTGGATCACCTGATCTGACTTGCTCTGTGTCCAGCTCTGGAGTCCTCAACATAGAAAGGGCATAGAACTGTTGGAAGAGATCCAGCGGAGGGCCATGAAGACGCTCAGAAAGCTGGAGCACCTCTGCTATGAGGACAGGGTGAGGGAGCTGGGGCTGCTCAGCCTGGAGAAGAGAAGGCTCTGTGGTGACCTTAGAGCAGCCTTCCAGTATCTGAAGGAAGATACAGGAGAGCTGAGGAGTGACTCTTGATCAGGGAGTGTAGTGATAGGACAAGGGGTATGAGGGACGAGGGGCAGCTCTGCATGCTGCCTCCCCTTTTCTCTCCCCAGGATGCTACTGCAGGTCTCACTGCTGTATTATCTGACTTTGACAAAAATTTTTCTCTAGGATATCAATTCCTTTTACAAAGTTAATTGTATTCAGTCTGTTGGCTGACATCAATGGAGAACAAAACCAGCAAATGCCTCTCCTCCCTGATATCTCCCATAGAAACTATATTTTCCCACTGGAAACTATGCCAAAAAGACCCTTTAACAATCTAACCTGGCAATAATATAAGCACTGGGAGGGCTGTATACAACTAACTTCCAATTCAGCATTTTTGTACTTTTAAGTCCTCTGGACCATCAGCTTTCATGCCCTTTCTCAATCCTACTCATCTTCCCTCCCGCATTTTTCCTATTCTATATTACCTTTACACTGTTATGTGACATTATTTGAAATGAAAGGGTGAGGTATCTGCAGAACAAGTCTTGTGAGGAGAGGCTGAGGGAGCTGGAGGTGTTCAGCCTGGAGAAAAGAAGGCTGAGGGGAGACCTTCTCAGTCTCTCCAACTCCCTGAAAGGAGGGTGTAGCCGGGGGTGTTGGTCTCCTCTTCCAAGTCACAGCCGATGGGACAAGAGGAAGTGATCTCCAGTTGCACCAGGGGAGGTTCAGATTGGAGATCAGGAAAAATGGAAAGGGTTCTGAAGCCTTGGACTGGGCTGCCCAAGGAAGGGGTTGAGACCCCATCCCTGGAGGGGTTTAAAAGCTGTGTTGACATAGTGCTTAGAGACATGGTTTAGTGATGGTTTTTATCCGAATTAGGGTGATGTTTGGACTAGGTGATCTGAAAGGTCCTTTCCAACCTAGACAATTCTATGATTCTATGTAAAACTTCAGACAGAAAAAAGAAAAAACAACACACCCCTAGGCAACAAATCAACTAAAAGATTGAAGGACAATTAAATAAAAACGAAACGGGTCTTCAGTAATAAAAATTGTAAATACAGCCAGCCTTTCACTGTACTTCTCTGTCCTCCTGTAGTACTATTGCTACTGCACTGAAGTAGTACATACTACTTCTATGAGGGTACAACTCACTTATCAGCAACAGGATGGAAAAAAAAAAAAAGTGGAATCCTTCTGGGATAGGAAGTTTGCACTTAGGAATTTAATACCACTAGTGTGAGCTTTACAAATTACCAAGTATAAAACAAATACCATTGCAATCCCAATAAGTTGCTATGCCTAATCATCCCTTGGGCTGCACTCCCCCTACATGTTAAGTCTCCAGACAGAATTTTTTCCCCTCCCCTAGGAAGCGGATGAATTGCCAACAACCCCCTGTTGGCAGCTGCAGGTGGGATGTGGCTGCAAAAAGGGCTGACAGGCCTCCCACATCCGCCTCCCCAACTGCTCTGCTGGGGTCTGGCCAGCCTGGGCTGCTGGAAGGCTCTGGCAGGCAGCACAGCCAGCGGCAGCACTCCAGCCACCCTGCCTGCACACAGCCAGGCCTCCATGCTAACAAAACACTTATTTGCTCCAGGAGGGACAGGAGGACAAGCAGCCAGCTCCCATGGCCCTCCTTCCTCGCCAGCTCACAGCCCTGTCCAGAAGCCATTGACATTCCTGCTCCCACAGGCCATCACTGACCTGCCTGCACTATGGCACCAATGACAGGACACATATAGAAACATAGTGGTAACCAGAAGACACACAAAATGGAGCTTTTTGTTTGGTTTTTTTTGGGTTTTGAACCATGAAAGATGGTTCTTTGCAGAGTAAATACAGAATATATCCACTCTGCAGGTCATTCAAAGACATTTTCGGGTGGGTTTTTTTTCCCCCCTAGCTGTAAATATTTGCCTGATGTCAAAGAGGATGGACTCAATGGTTTTCTTATTTTAACCTTCATAAAATTATTATTGGAACACATCACTCAGAGAAGTTCTGAATGCCCCATCCCTAGACGTGTTCATGGCCAGGGTGGATGGGGCTTTGAGCAACCTGGTCTGGCAGGAGGTGTCCCTGCCCAGGTCAGGGAGTGTGGAACTGGATGATCTTGAAGGTCCCTTCTAACTGTAACCATTCTATGATTCTATGGCTATGTTTCTGGAAATGCACATAGTATCTTTGCTGCACTTAAAGTTCTGAAAATTCACCTTATTTGTCTGTGTATTTCAAACAATTCCTTACAGACACCCAAAAAAAATTCCAAAGTTTTTCCTTCATCAAAATAAACTATTTTGCACTAATGCATTTTAGTGTTTGAGTTTTGCCTCTGTGTACTCCCCTACAATATTAAAATTGCAGTGTGCTTCTGCACACACTGAGATGCTCATTTAAAGCTCTAAGAAGATCAAGCTATAGCTTTAATGCATGACACAACACCAATCAAAGTAAATCTTATGCTCCCTACAGGAGATGATCCCTTCAGCTAACACATCACAGCCACCTGCACTGAACATAACAGTTCTTATAGAAGTGTTTTCTTAGGGTAGATATTAAATTGATATCTAGGGGGAGGTGTCTCTGCCCACGGCAAGGGGGTTGGAACTTGATGATCTTTAAGGGCCCTTCCAACTCAAATCATGATTCTATTATTTGAAATCCAGTACTAAACAATAACAGGGAATTATGGCCTTGTGACTTAGTGATCTGAACACACGGGGAGAATCCTGCCATTGACACCAAGCACAGAGAGCACTAGAGCTGACACCAATTTACGCACCTGGTAAAGTTGATGTAAAAACAGTAAAATCTAACTTGATTGGTCAGTGCAGGTATCTAAGAAGCTGGCTAATGCCTACTCACCACCTTCTGTGTTCACCTGCACATATCTCCATTCAAGCCTCTGGGGTTTTTTGTGCATAGATGCACACAGATCCCTACGCACCTGCCCTTGCTACTGGTACAGTATCTTATAGCACTTCTAAAGTAACCTGCAGAACATAAGACTGAGATTTCCCACTCTAGTTTCCTCCCCAGATTCATCCTTTCATGCCGTTTAACTTTGGGGTCCCCATAGGGACCAATTTAAGGCAATGAAGCTGGTGAGGGGTCTGGAGAATAAGCCTTTAGAGGAGAGGCTGAGGGAGCTGAGTGTTCAGCCTGGAGAAAAGGAGGCTGAGGGGAGACCTTCTTGCTCTCTACAACTCCCTGAAAGGAGGGTGTAGCCACGGGGGTGGTCACTTCTCCCAAGTCACAGGCAATGGAACAAGAGGAAATGGCCTCTAGTTGTGCCAGGGAAAGTTCACATTGGAGATTAGGAAAAATGTTTCCATGGGAAGGGTTCTGAAGCCTTGGACTGGGCTATCCAGGGAAGGGGTTGAGGCACCATCCCTGGAGGGATTTAAAAGCTGGGTTGATATAGTGCTTTGAGACATGGTTTAGTCATGTTTTTTATCAGAGTTAGGCTGATGTTTGGACTAGGTGATCTGAAAGGTCCTTTACAACCTAGAATATTCTATGATTCTATAAAGGTCAGGAAGCACTAAGCACAGGCATGCAATAGCTTAGGCTGGGTGAGTCCAGGCCATTTTTCTCCTCCAAGGAATTTGTGGATGAGCAAAACAAAGCTAAGAACATTCAATACACCAGTGCTGACCAATCCCAGGCTCCAGTTCAAGCCAGTACACTAACGTGGGTTTAAAGCAATTCCAAATCAAATAGCAGGTCTCTGTGAGCATATGTGCATGCGTAAACTGTAAAGAGGACAGAAACCTAATCTGGTTAGAAACCTATTCTGTACATTCAGTGCAGTTCGGATATACTTTGTGCTGTGCCAGGGAATTGCAGATAGGTTTTCCTTTAGCCCAAGTCTGAATATCTTTCCATTTTAAATCACAGAATTGAATCATAGAATGGTTAGAGTTGGAAGGGACCTTCAAGACCATCCAGTTCCAACCTCCCCGACATGGGCAGGGACACCTCCCACCAGACCAGGTTGCTCAAAGCCCCATCCAGCCTGGCCTTGAACACATCCAGGGATGGGGCAGCCACAGCTTCTCTGGGCAACCTGTTCCAGTGCTTCACCACCCTCACAGGAAAGAACTTCGTGAGATCTAATCTAAATCTCCCCTCTTCCAATTTAAAACTTCCTAACAGAGTCCCCCTCCTGCTCTCCTGGAGCTCCCTTCAGATACTGGAAGGCTGCTCTAATGTCTCCCTAGTGCCTTCCCTTCTCCAGGCTGAACAGCCCCAGCTCTCTCAGCCTGTCTTCATAGGACAGGTGCTCCAGCTCTCTGAGCGTCTTTGTAGCACTCCACTGGACCCATTCTAACAGATCTATGTTATTTCTAAGTTGAGGACTTCAGAGCTGGAGAAAATACTCGAGGTGGGGTCTCATGATAGCAGAGTAGAGGGGCAGAATCACTTCCCGTGACCTGCTGGTCACACTTCTTTTGATGCAGCCCAGGATGTAGTTGGCTTTCTGGGCTGCCATGTTGAGCTTCTCATCTAGGAGCACTCCCCAAGTCCTTCTCCTCAGGGCTGCTCTCCAGCCATTCTCTGCCCAACCTGTGCCTGGGATGCAGGACCCTGCACTTGGCTTGGCTGGACTTTTAATATTACTTTTAGCATTACTCTCTTTTGTACAACAATCTTGGAGTACTATAAGGAGAATATAATTGAATCATAAAGTGCTCTTGGGTACTCCAGATGGCAAAAATGTGAATGAACTACCTTCTAATTTATTCATTGGTTTGTAACTCCAGAAATCTCATCATTACGCATTTCCTTTAAATATAGCAGAATTAACTTTTACAGGATGAGATTTCCTGCTGTGTCTTAAAAGTGTTTGTGGATGCAACAAACTTACAATCACATGCAGCCTTCACCTTGAAAATGCCATTACTTGCAGGCAGCGAAACTCAGACTCCAATGGGGAGGTTCTGGCTAGCAATATGGGGTTAATGAACTCAGTCATGGAAAAAAAAAAACACAAAAAAAACCCAAAACAACAACCAAAAAAACCCAAAACAAAACAAATACGAAATTAATAAAACATTTCTTCTCTTTCCTAAAATATTATTTCCTAAACACCCTTTGAGTTCAGGAATGCTGGGACACTATTTCTGCAGGACCTCAATTATTTCCCTGCTCTACTTACAGTTCTGTATTTAAAAGAAATAATTAATCTTCTGCTGCATTTAACTCATGTTTCCTAAAGTAGAAGACAAAAATCACAGAACGATATGGGGTTGAAAGGGACCTCTGGAGATCATCTACTCCAACCCCCTGCCAAAGCAGGTCCACCCAGAGCAGGATGCACAGGAACATCGCCAGGTGGGTTTTGAATGTCTCCAGAGACAGAGACTCCATCCACCTCTCTGGGCAGCCTCTTCCAGGGCCCTGCCACCCTCAAAGTCAAGAAATTCCTCCTCATTTTTAGATGGAACTTCTTATGTTCATGTTCGTGCCCATTTCCTCTTGTCCTGTCAATGGGCACCAATGAAAAAAGACTGGCCCCATCCTCCTGACACCCACACTTTAAGTATTTATAGGTGTTGATCAGATCCTCTCCTCAGCCTTCTCTTCTCCAGACTAAAAAGACCCAAGTCCCTCAGCCTTTCCTCATCAGAGAGATCTTCCAGGTCCCTCATCATCTTTGTAGCCGTAAGAGTCCAAGGCACCATGGTTCTACCAGCAACACAATTCCTGACCGAAAACCAGCACTTTATAGGAGAGGGAAGGAGCGGTAAAATCATGGCTTTGTCCTGCAGCCATTTACAGAAGACAAAGAGAGGATTAGGTGGCTCAGCTTGACACCACCAAGCAGAAGCATAAACAGCATCCATTAGACTGTAAATCACTAAATATTTCTATTTACTTCTTTTCCTCGATTTTTTTACAATTTCTAACCCTTCTTCACAGCTATCCCCTCTTCAATCTAGCAAGCTTTCCTGATGTCCCTGTATTCAACAGCATAAGACAATTTTTATGTATTTTTCAGTGATGAGACCCAGACATATACCATGGGACGTCAGTTTGCAGCCTTGAAAGGCTGCAGCCAACCAGGGGGAATGTGACTTCAGACAAGCCAGACTAATGAAATGTAAGGTGTGATGATAACATTGCTTTTTATCCAGGATGGCTGCATGCCACCACAACAAAGAACCAGAGCTCTAATGATAGCTACTCCAATTCCACAGTCCTATAAGGAAAACAAACAAAAAAAAAAATCATGTTGTTCAGCACCCGTTGTAGTTCATAGATTCATGGAATGGTTAGAGTTGGAAGGGACTTTCAAGATCATTGAGTTCATTAAGGGTGATTGGTTCATTACATTAACAAAGCACTGTTTAAAAAAAATATTGAGACCTTTCGTTAGTGCAACAAAGCAAATGGCACATTAAATTAGTGGATACAATTTCCTCACCAGTCCTGTTAATAATCCCTGATGGCAAAAAAACTGAAAGGATTAAAGAAATGTTAAATGTTTTCACTGTGTTTAGATGCTGGGTAATATCTGCTTTATGAACAGTTTCAGCTTTGAAAATAAGTTTTTGAAGAAAGGTTTTGTGAAGCTGAAAAACTGACAGGTACAGCATGGAACAGTAAAAATACCTGGAAGCCCTAACTTTAGCTAAGTGGCTTAAGCCAGCCAAGCATTTTCCAGTCTTTTGGAGAAGGCTCATCTGTCTTTGGGTAGGTTTCCCAGCAGCAGCCACCAAGGTCCTCACGTCAGCATGGCAGAGATACAGCTGCAGTGGCTAGCTTCAACCACCAACCCCCTTCTCTGACCTGATGGAAAGAAGCTGCTGCTAGCAACTTCAGGCAGGGGACACTTGCATAAACTGGTCTAAGATTTATTCCCCACACCCGCCTTGAGCTGCTTTCTAGTCCTCTGTCTTTAAGAAACCAAGATCTTGTCAGCCATGAAAGGCACTGACATTTCCCTTAACTACTTTAAACTTACAACGTGCCATAACATTGGAAATCTTCACAATATTAATCCCCAGAAGCACTGGTAGCTCCAGCTACTGCAATACTTCTTTTGGAGAAGTGTTCCTATAAATTTGCAGGTTTGTGGGAAAGAGATAAGACCCTCTCTCTTCCTTCATCCTCTCCCCACTAAACTCCTAGATTTTGAGGGAGTTAGAAGCAAGTGCAACGAGTGACACTTCACAGTACAGTGAGACATCGATAGCTCTGTCTTCTTCACCACCTGCACGATGCTGGTACTAAGGAATACCACATACATTTAGACTCCTGATTCTAGGAAGGTACAGGTACACTGCTATTACTAGTGAGAGCACTTGCAGAAACTACAGCTATTCTTAGTCCACATACATATGGCAGAAGACATGTGCTACTTACTTTCCTCTAATTAAGCACCTCACAATCCCTTCTGAACTACTTTTCTCCCCACTTTGAGAAACACTTCGCTAAATCAATTAACAATCCCTCAGGGTCCAGATTTAGGACCTAAATCCCAGAATGTAGAGAAATCTGGTTTTAGTACAGCTTCTGTTAATATACAAGCGTGGATTTGCATGGGATAAGTGGAAGTAAATATTGTTCCCAAATATCCATCTTGTGCCTCTCCTGGAAGCTGCTTTCCCTGCAACAGCAACACTGAAGCTGTAAATCCACAGAAACAAGTATCCAGGTAAATTAAACCCAGCACCACCTAAAATAATCTGTGCTGTAAAAAAAGACCAAAAAGTTGAGAATGAGCTATACATAATGGGCATAAATTAAAGCACGCAAATTTCCATCAGAACACAAGAAATTACACTGCCTTATGAAATGATTATTTCTGGGACAAATAAAGAGAAGACCCCTGGTTCACCTCTACCACCTTTACTCTTAACATATGCCAGTCAAAAGATTGGGAGAAGACAACAACAGCCATTCAGCATCTACAACTCATTTCTTTCCCAAATTACACCTCTAAAAAGTCCACAAAAAGATCCCAAAGCACATTCAGACACCAACTCTTTTCTATTTCTCCCCTTACACGACAGGACAAGAGGAAACGGGCACAAACTGGAACATAGGAAGTTCCATTTAAACATGAGGAAGAAGTTCTTGACTTTGAGGGCGGCAGGGCCCTGGAAGAGGCTGCCCAGAGAAGTGGTGGAGTCTTTGTCTCTGGAGATATTCCAAATGCTGCTAGATGGGTTCCTGTGCAACCGGCTCTGGGTGACTCTGCTTTGGCAGGGGACTGGACTGGATTATCTCCAGAGGTCCCTTCCAATATCATATCATTCTGTGATTCTGTGACAGGAAGACTTAAAAGTGACTTAAGGAAGTCACTAAGACTTAAGGAAGACTTAAACCCAGCTCTTGAAGTCATAATCAAATCTCTTAAAAATTAATTTTTACCACAGTACTAATATTACCACTAGGGATTTATGCAGGGAGGAAGAGTCTTGAATTTTTTTTTCAAATTTATAACTGAGGCAGAAAAGTGCATTAGCATGCAAATACCTGCATAAGTTAAAGCTGATTTTAAAAGAAGAGCCAGTTGCCAGGTTTATTGCAACTTAATTAGTCCCCTCCTGTTAAGAGAGAGGGCAGTAAAGGCAAAAGGCAGTTTTGCCCTCTTTGTTTACAGCAATTTTCCAGGGGNAGAGGATGGTTCTGGAAACCACCTGATGACACGGAATGCTATGGGGTTGGAAGGGACCTCTGGAGACCACCCAGTCCACCCCCCTGCCAAAGCAGGCCCATCCAGAGCAGGCTGCACAGGAACATGTCAAGGTGGGTTTGAATGTCTCCTGAGACGGAGAGTCTACCACATCTCTGGGCAGCCTGTGTCAGGGCTCTGCCATCCTCACAGGAAAGAAGTTCCTCCTCATGTTTAAATGGAACTTCTTACCTTCAAGCTTGTGCCCATTTCCTCTTGTCCTGTCACAGGACACCACTGAAAAAAGACTGGCCTCTTCTTTCCTCCTGACACCC
>VZRU01020705.1:114048-137094 GCA_013398155.1 Pedionomus torquatus
AGTGCCCTTCCGAGCCTGCAAACCCACTTCTGGCACCAGCACCTCTCTCCCAGCCTTTTGGCAGCCAGACCACGACTGAAGAAGCACAGTTCTGCAGTTCTCAGACAGGGCAACCAAGCTGCCCACTCCCTGGCTTGGTTTTGCCAAGTCTTCTATGTCCAGAGCAGCATGTCTTGCCATGCCGAGACCCAGCAAAACACCATCATGTACCCAGACAAAATGAGAGAAGCTACAGAAATCCCTCCAGAGGCACAGTTCACTTCTTAGTGGAGAAAAAGAGAAGGAAGTGGTACACATGCTTGCATAGATACCCTGTGAAAGAGCTAAGGCAAGGAGATGAGCTGACAGAATAAGCACCAGTCATCCAAAGGCCACAAACAGGTACAGGCTGCTGCTTCAGCTCACCCAGTCTAACAGCCCTTCTTCCTCCAATCACAGCAGAAGCAAAAACTCACATCAGCCTGAACAAAAATCACAAAACTGTCCCTTTAGCACAAAGGTTTGGAATTAATTTATCTGACTGCCACATATATATGACTCTACCTTTCCTTTTTCCTTACGTGCCTTCTGGTCTACTCTGACAAGGCACAGTCCCCCGGTGTTCACAAGCCCTCCAATGTTCCACACAGCATTTTTAACACTAGTTGCTATAAAAGCAACTTAAGAACTTTTAACACTCCAGCAATTTATCTCTGCCAATGGCAGTTCTGATACCAGCAGGATCACACCATAAAGTGAAGCATGAGGCTGTATATAAGACAATGGGCAGCCTATAAATAAGACTGGGTTGCAGGAAGTGCCTTGAAAGACTAAACAACATGATTGAGAAAGGCAACTGATACTGTCTACATTCAGTAGATGTTACAATCACCAGGATAAACACAATTAGAGCATGCTGGTCACTAAGAATAGTCAGATATTCATTTTTGGCTGGTTTTCCCCCTGGTAGAGCTTAAGCGGATGCAAAGCCGTTTCTCCCCTGACAACTCACACTGCCTCAACCAACCAGCAAAAACAAAAATACTTTTGGTCATCTGCTTTTTTTTTTTTTTATCACCACATTCAAGTCAAACAGATTCCCAGAGGTGGCACAACATGGACTTGGAACAGGAAGGAGAAACGAGACTTGGCAGCAATGAGTTGTTAATCCACCTCAACAACCAAATGAAACCCAGACCTTGGGTGCCTTTTTGCTCCCACGCTCAAGGGGATGGCGTTTCCTACCCCCATCAGCTTCTGAAGCCCCAGAAGTAGTCTCAGCTTGGTGAGGGTTTGGTATTGAGCCACCCACAGCACTTAAGTGGAGCTGGCTGACCCTGTGCTTGACTGACAGGCTTCTCTTGGCATTACATGGCATGGCTCCACATCCCTGGCAGGAGGGATGGATGCTGGAAGCCTCAGCCAGAGTGTGAGGTTCCTGGCAGTAAAAGAGCAGCAGGCAGCTCCTGCCAGACAAACTTGACTGAGGAGAGCTTCAGATGAGTAAGTCCCTGTTTTCAACAGTTTTGTTTTGCTCCCCACCATGTTTTTTCTACACTTTTCATGAAAAGTAAAGTCATATGTAGGCCACACATTTATATATAGAGAAGGAAGACTTATGAAAAACACAGAGTCCACCTAACACATAGGCAAAACCACTTTCTTTTGACTGGGAAGACAGGGAAGCAATCTGGAGGACTGTTGCCTCTCACTGCGAGGGAAAGGGAAGGTAACTTGCATCCCAACACCTCAACTCCAAAGCTCACAATAGATGGTGGAGAGAAAACTTTGATTCGTGACCAACTGCCATGACAAGGAAAGCATAAAGTCATCGTGCAGCAAGAAATCTGGAGAAAACTTCCACCCTTGCATACAAAACAAAGGGCAATATAGGGCAACAATGGTGACTGAGAGATGTCCCTCCAAGGTGAATGAGGGATTGGAGCATTTCCCTGATGAGGAAAGGCTGAGAGAGCTGGGACACTTGAGCCTGGAAAAGAGAAGGCTGAGGGGAGACCTTTTTCACACTCACAAGGATCTGAAGGGTGAGTTGAAGGAGGATGGAGCCAGACTCTTCTCAGTGGTTCGCAGCGACAGGATGAGGGAACACGGGCACAAGCTGGAACATGGGAAGTTCAATTCAAATATGAGGATAAACTTCTTTTGGGTGAGGGTGGCAGAGCCCTGGCAGAGGCTGCCCAGGGAGGGTGTGGAGTCCCCTTCTCTGGAGACCTTCAAGCCCTGCCTGGATGCAGTCCTGAGTGATGTGCTCTGGGCAATGCTGCTTTAGCAGGGGAGTTGGATACTGGATGATCTCAAGAGGTCCCTTCCAACTCTGACAATTCCGTGAAAACGTGAACATTCATTTTGCTTTAGCAAGTTGTGGTCTTTCTTAATGAGTCATGCGGAAAGCAAGCAAACAGTTTCAGAAAAGCCAAGGAAAGGTCATGGTAAGTTAATCAAATACAGCTATGGAAAAATGAACATTTGCACTCCAAAGCACCACTCGAGAAGGCCACCACAGCATTCAGAAGACAATTTCAACGTGACTCATTTTTAATGCAGGCTAGCACACATCTCCTCCATAATTACAACAGTTAATACACGTATGCTTACAGAGTGAGAAAACACACAGCCAAGTGACAGGTCTTTAACCAATATAAATGGATGCTGTTCCATTCCATCCACCAAGAGAAGACCAACTTGGAGACATCACTGTAGTCAGAATGCTGAAAAGCACATATAAAATCATTACTACAAATTTCATTCTGCTTCTCAGAGGACATCCTAGTCAAGCGTGCTGACTACTTCTTCCAAGTTTACAATCTTATGAATGATCAATGAAGGATCCAAAAGATACTTTGGTCTGGCCTTCTACTGATGTGGCAATTACAGAAACAAATATTCTTTTTAGGCTGACATAGATGTTTAGCTGTCATGGCAAAATTATGATTGCAAAGAAATGTCTGCCATCTCCAGTGCTAGCAATTACAAATTACCCAGTATATTAGAAATTACCCACTCTACTAGGGGCCAGTCTTTTTTTCAGAAGTGCCCAGCAACAGGAAAAGAGGAAATGGGCACAAGCTTGAACATCTGAAGTTCCATGTAAATATGAGGAGGAACTTCTTCACTTTGAGGGTGGCAGAGCCCTGGAAGAGGCTGCCCAGAGTGGTGGTGGAGCCTCTGTCTCTGGAGATGTTAAAACCCCTCCTGGACATGTTCCTGCCAACCTGTTCTGGGTGGACCTGCTTTGGCAGGGGGGTTGGAGTAGATGATCTCCAGAGGTCCCTTGCAACCCCACATCATTCTGTGATTCTACGATATATTCACAGTGTGTGAAACACTGCCCGGTCAAAGAAGGAAGGCACAGTCCCCTGGTGTGAAAAGCTTCCAATTTAGTAAGCAATTTTCATGATGTGAATGAAGAACTAGAATCAATTTGAAGTGCTTTGTGTTATGCCAGCAGCAGTCAAGCGGTGAAGGTCGCTAAAAGGATGTTAAGGATGTTTTCTGAAGGCAACAGGATGCACGTGGGAGCAGGAGTGTATACAGTGGAGCAAGGGTCTGAGGGTAAGGAAGGCAACTTCACGTTTTATTTCCTAATGCACATAATGCAGCTCCAACCAGAAGTAGGTTTAAACAACTGCCCTGCTACGAAGCAAACTATTTTATAATTTGAGGGGCAAAAAAACCACAATCAAAACATGCCTATCACTTGAGCACACTTCCTTACATTAGTAGGGCTTTCAGATGTAGACTGGCCTATTAAAAACACAAATTCTGCAAGTTATCATTATTGCCATATACAGTGTATTTCAACCACACTATGCAATACTCCCAGTAATCTATTAAGTCAGAATAACAAACACTCAAGCTGAAAACCAAAGTATGTCAATTTCAATACAAAATTTCATCAAGCACAGACACTTAAGCTCTGAGAGATTGATTCAGCATACGTGCCAGCAAAACATATTGAATCTTCCCCTTCTACCTATGTATTGCATGTGGAAAACAGCATTTTATTCCTGTATGAAATGAGTTCTTAGAAGAACTCTTTTTTCTCCCCCCTCCCCCCCTTTCTCTTAACTTGTTCTGCAATACCCTGGCGCTTTCCATACAAGGATTTCAAAGTACTTCAAATAACTCAGAGCTATGAGAGCACTTCTCAAGAAATAAACCATATTCTTGCAGTAGACAGAAGAAATTCCTGTATTCTTCTGTAGAGAGGAGAAAAAAGTGAAGGGGAGTTATATGACTGGCAGTTCTAGTTGTATATGAAAACAGCAGCCTACAACAGCTCATTTTTTTCTTTTAAAGAAGAGAGGGAATGTTTCAACAGGCAGCCAGGTCAACCCATGAATGGCTGGAGTAAGGAAGTTAATCATTAAAAAACAATGGAAGGAAAGCCACATGCTTTTGAGAATGTAATAAAACAAAGCATGTGCACCTCCTCAACAGACAACAGGCAGCATGTTTGGGAATTCTGTGGAGCTGGTACACATTCCCATGGCATTTCTTTAAGGCAGCACGGCAGGGAGAGGCAGGAGAAGGCAGGACAGAGGAGAGGGACAGAGGTCCCTCCGCTCAGGACCTTACGTAAGTAAGCGCTTCTTGTCAAACCTCATCAGCTTCCTCTGCTCTGCTCCCGCCGCCCCAGCCGACAGAAAGTAAGCGGCAAGTTCAGCTGGAAGGTCCATCAGGAACCAAGTCCGATTAACGATTTTAGAAAGATAATCCAACACTGGATTAATATCCCTCAAGAGAGTTATTTTGGGCGTTAAACTGCATGAGTGAACAGCCAAGTCTAAGGAGCTGTAAACACTATAATCTCTGCAAGAAACGAAAAGAGGGCAGAGAAGCCAGGGGCTCGATGTGCATTTCATGTACATTTAAAAAAAAAAAAAAAAAAAACACCAAAAACCACAGGCTTTTCATGCTCCCTTTTTCTCTATTGTTACATTTTCAGTGCTACTCACCCCAGAGCTAGCCAAGAGTCAAAGGCCCAGCAGAGCCAATTCAGTAAAATCCACCAATGCTTTGGTACAAGTCGAAGATAAAGCTCCAGAGGAGCTGTGAGCTACAGTCTAGTAAGTGATGGAGAAGAAAGGGTGACCTGGAGAGTTGGGCAGAGAGAAATCTGATTAAATTCAACAAGGACAAGTGTAGGGTGCTGTACCTGGGGAGGAATAACCCCCTGCACCAGGACAGGTTTGGGGCTGACCTGCTGGGGAGCAGCTCTGAGGAAAAAGACCTGGGAGTCCTGGTGGACAACAGGATGACCACGAGCCAGCAATGGGCCCTTGGGGCCAAGACGGTCAATGGCATCCTGGGGGGCATCAGGAAGAGTGCGACCAGCAGCTGGAGGCAGGTTGTCCTCCCCCTCTGCTCTGCCCTTGGGAGGCCCCATCTGGAGCACTGGGTCCAGTTCTGGGCTCCCCTGTTCATGAAGGACAGGGAACAGCTGGAGAGGGGACAGCAGAGGATCACAAATATGATAAGGAGTTTGGAGCATGTCTCTGATGAGGAAAGGCTGAGGGACTTGGGTCTTTTTAGTCTGGATAAGAGAAAGCTGAAGAGGGATCTGATCAACACCTATGAATACTTAAAGGGTGGGTGTCAGTAGGATGGGGCCAGCCTTTTTTCAGTGATTCCCAGTGACAGAACAAGAGGGAATGGGCACAAGCTGAAACATAAGAAATTCCATCTAAATATGAGGAGGAACATCTTTACTACGGGTGTGGCAGAGCCCTGAGCAGGCTCTGGAGACATTTCAAACCCACCTGGACATGTTCCTGTGCAACCTGCTCTAGGAGGACCCGATTTGGCAGGGGGTTGAACCAGATGCTGTCCAGAGGTCCCTTCCAACCCCATATCATTCTGTGAGTCTGTGACCTCAGAGAAGCAGACAACCCCAGGGGTGCTGTTCACCCCTCTGCAGCGTCCACCAACACTGCAGGAACATCTGACCCTGCTCAACCAACTTTCATGGCTCAGAGCAGTCCATCAGCTTCCCATGGGAATGTGCCTTTGATGCTGAACCCACGGGATCTCATGAATAATGCATCACTAGCCCAGGAATACACCACTTAGTATTACAAAAAAATAACCTTTTGACCCTCCACACTTTTCCTCTCCAAAATACCTGGAAACATCGTGTTGGAGGAGATACTACGAATATTGGTCTGAAATGTATAGAAAGAACAGTTTTGCCACCGTTCACCACAAAGATGGGGAAAATTCCTGTGGTTATCACCTGTCTCATTCTCACATACCCATAACCTCTCTTCACAACTTCATTCCAAGTATTTTACCTTTCCCACAGCTGTCTTGTTCCTCTCCTTAGGAAGCATTCTGCGTGGCTGAGATTTCACTATCATTGACAAGCCCAATTACAAAAAAAAAACACTCTTTAAAGCCTATTTTTCTTTCTGTTTTCAAAGGGTGCTTGAAAAGAGGTGGAAGAAAACATAACAGCCTGGATGTAATCAGAATAAAACCAAGCATGCTGTCTGGTCTTGCTTCTAAAGCACATATTGAAGCACACCAGAAAAATTCAGGTACTTACTTAACTTGAACTCTCTAACTTCTTGGAAGATCACACTCCTTCTACTAAGCAACTTTCAGTCACATGTTTGTAATTCAGAAGAGAGGGGACTGGAGAAGAGAAGGCTCTGGGAAGACATTAGAGCAGCCTTCCAATATCTGAAGGGAGCTACAGGAAAGCTGGAGAAGGACTCTTTGTCAGGGAGTGGAGTGATAGGACAAGGAGTAGCGGATTTAAATTGGAAGAGGGGAGATTTAGGTTAGATCTCACAAAGAAATTCTTTGCTGTGAGGGTGGTCAGGCACTGTAACAAGTTGCCCAGAGAAGTTGTGGATGTCCCTTCCCTGGAGGTGTTCAAGGCCAGGCTGGATGGGGCTTTGAGCAACCTGGTCTGGTGGGAGGTGTCCCTGCCCGTGGCATGGCGTTGGAACTGGATGATCTTTAAGGTCTTTTCCAACTCTAGGCATTCTATGTTTAAAACCTTGGTTTTGACTATTCAAGCTATCTGAACCTTCGTGGTCATTTAATTTACACTCAGGTATCACCCAATCAGATAAATATGCTGTTTACTAAAGATGTTATTATCTGAGCTCTTCAAACTAGAGATGAGGAAAGCACCAAAATCAAGTATTCTAAAGACTATTCCAAGAGATAAAATACAATATAAAAAAAACTATAAAAAACATCCCAGAACTCCCGCAAAAACCACAACCACCACCACTCCAACAAATAACCGGTCAGTCCAACAGATAAGGTCTATCCAGCTTTACAAAATGCATGATTTTTCAAAGGAGCTGAGTACCTGCCTACAGTGTGGAATTAAAAGAGCATGGGAGATATCAGGTACAGAAACAAAATCAAACACTGTTTTGAATAAAACATTAGAATCCACTTAGACTTTTCACAGTCTATTGGGGCTTGCTGTTTTATTTGGGGTTGTTTCTTGGCATTAGGTCAGATTCCAGATGTTTCTGAACTGAAGAAAGCAGCAAAAAACATCCCCTAAAATCCAGCTGAAGACATTTTTTTTTCCTTTCTCTCACGAGTAGTCTCACATAAACTGAGAGGCAGGAGGGAAGTAATGGGAAAGAGATGAAGGCTCAACTTCACCCAGTGGTGCTGCTGTTCTTAAAGGTCTGTAAGGATAGAATGAAAGTTTTCAGCAATAAGAAAGCTGAAGGGGAGAAGAAAGTAAAAAGAAAAGTAGTACTCTGAAATAACAACAAAATAAAGCAACCCTAAATACTAAAACTCAAAAACATGGATGCAATTATTATTTGGGGGGAGGAGGGGTGGTGAAGGCAGGCAGGGAGAGGGAATGCTTTTTGATGCTCAAGTTAAACACACTCCAAAGGAGTCCAATGTGCCTGAAAACACAGTAAGTTCATTAGAGGCTGGTTGAAACCATGCTAAGAGAAACAGAGGAAGCTCACCAAAAGTGCTGTGACACAGGAAAACAATCTTGAATAAAATACAACTAAGAGTAACGAACAAACAAAAGGTCACAGCCCTTTTCTATAGCACTAGCATGATCTGGCTATGGTAGCTGGAACTTACCTGCCACGTGGAGAAACCAAGAGGCTAGAAAGGACACACAAAAGAGCACCTTGAGTCCAGATGACAACACTTTATTACTTTGCTACAGCAGAGGCCATATCAAGGCTGTGATGACTGGTTATACGCCAAAGGAGACAACAGATAGAAGAAGATAAGCTCAAGGATGGGAGAAACCCTAAACTTCCTTCTAAAAGCAAGACAAAGCAGTAATACAAAAAGCCAAAAACATTTTCTCACTCTCTCAATGCTTATGACACATACAGAGAGGAAACTAATGGTACAGTCAGGAAGTCAGCAGTTAAATGGAAGAAGAGAGGGCAACAGAGATGCATGAATGCTAAAGGAAATAACAGAGTTAACTGACAGCACAGACAGGATGTTGATTGTTGAAAAAAACCCACAGAATTAATTTCTAAATAACTCATTTTGTAAAAAAACGTCCTGTGAAAAAGAGAGAACATGTTGATACCTCACAGTGAATAAGCAGATCCTTATGATCATTATGCTCATCAGATATAAAAAAGATAGCCAAAGAAAGACTGGATACCATTTACGAGTTTAATGAGGACACAAAAGTTTTGAAGACACCAGCCTTTTGCTTCAGGCACTGAAGGCACTCTTCAAAGGTGACAAAAAACAAGAGAAGGAAAACCAAAACCCCCTGTCAGCAATCCTGCAGCAGAAAACAACTCCATCTACAGAGCTGTTTCTACCAGCTGTTTCACAGAATGAGATTGGGTTGGAAGGGATCTCTGGAGATCACCTAGTTCAACCCACTGCCAAAACAGGTGCACCCAGAGCAGGTTACACTGGAACATGTCCAGGAGAATTTGAAATGTCTCTGGAGAAGGAGACTCCACCATCTCCCTGGGCAGCCTTTTCCAGGGCTCTGCCAGCCTCAAAGTAAAGAAGTTCTTCCTCATGTTTAGATGGAACTTCTTATGTCCACATTTGTGCCCATTTCCTCTTGTCCTGGAGGACAACTGTCTTAAAAAGACTGAGAAAAGACTGGCCTCTCCTTCTTGACGCCCACCCTTCAAACATTTATAGGCATGGATCAGATCCCCCCACTCAGTCTTCTCCAGACAAAAAAGTCCCAAGTCCCTCAGCCTTCCATTGTTTCTTATATAGGAAAGTTTCTCTTACTGAAATTAGTGCATCAAAACAGCTAACAGTCAAAACACCCTATGTTTTCCTGACTTTTTAGCACTGTACAGTCTCTGAATCCCCCTCTGTAGACACCTCGCTTTCTGCCAGTTCACACTCTGACATTCACAAAAGATGACTTGCCCTTAACCACTTCCCAGGGTCTGCCCTCCGAAGGATGCTCAGCAAAACGGAAGACACAGTGATGGCCACCCATAAAACAAAACAAAAAAAAAAGTATGGCACAGTTAATATTAGAGACCTTGTCTGTAATTAAAACTTGTGGAATAACTTGAGTTATTCTGCATAAAAGAGATTGTATTTCCAAATGATACTGGTTGTTGAGACCAACGTGGCATTTTAATAGACATTATTAAATGCGAAACAGGAATACAGAGATGCCAAGGAAACAAATGTGGACACAATCGCATCCCAAAAGCACTAACGTGCATAAGCCTATCCTTAACACTGATCTCACCCTGTTCTGCCAGGTACTACTCAGTCTTCGCACCTGCAGGCCTGGAACCTGTGCTCCAGGGGCATCCCAATCAACCACCGCCCTCCCTTTCAACAGGGACACAGACCTAGGGGCCATCATTTGTAATTCTAAATCAGGAAGGAGCCTGCATACCTCAGCAATCCACTTAATTATCAAGGCAGGTTAACCATAAGATTACTTTAAAGTAAAATATAAGCAAAAAAGATACTGAAGAGCCCAAAAATAAGGCAAGCTTCAGGTTCATATAACCAGAGGAGGGATGCTAGAAACCTTCACTTGTAGTCAAGTTTCTAGTCAACAGCGGTGCCAACACTCAGCTTACCCAGTCCATTCCCAGGGCAGAAACGTCCTCTGTAAATCTTGGTAAACTTGCATTAAATATGACATTTGCTAATAAGAGAACTGCTTATTTTAACGTGAGACTACCCCTTGCTCCTCTCTGTACTGCAAAACCATGAGCAGCAGATGAGCCTGGACAAGATGACTTCCAGTAGTCCCTTCCAGCCTCAACCATTCTGTGGTTCACTGAGGACACTAGGGTAACGACTCTAAGCACTCCTGAAGTTCTAGTCTGTTCAACAGCATTCAAATACTGTGCCTTCTCTGTATGAAACTGTGCACACACAATGAATAAAAAAGAGCTACTTCTGTTGCAGGTTGCCTTCTATATCATAACAAGATTCTCCAAGCACACTAAAACCAGCCCTCGGTTACAAAATAAGAACAACAGACTCTGTAATTCTTGCCAGCTGGCATCCAAGAGCACTCATTCAAAAAAGATTACAATCACAGAATCACAGAATGGTTAGAGTTGGATGGGACCTTCAAGATCATCCAGTTCCACCCCCCTTGCCATGGGCAGGGACACCTCCCACCAGACCAGGTTGCTCAAAGCCCCATCCACAGGTTCTCTGGGCAACCTGTTTCAGAGTCTCACCACCCTCAAAGGAAAGAATTTCTTCCTGAGACCTAATCTACATCTCCCACCTTCCGATTTAAAACTGTTACCCCTTGTCCTGTGGCTACACTCCCTGATAAAGAGTCCCTCCCCATCTCTGTTGTACCTCTCTTCAGATACTGGAAGGCTACTATCAGGTCTCCCCAGAGCCTTCTCTTCTCCAGGCTGAACATAACCAGCTCTCTCAGCCTGTCTTCACAGAATAGGTGCTTCACTCTCTTAAGAAATTTTGTGGCCTCCACTGGACTTGTTCTAACAGGTCCATGCCCTTACTGTATTGAGTACTCCAAAGCTAGACACAGTACACCAGGTGGGGTCTTACTCAGTCTTCTAGTAACCTGATCATGAGATAGCAGTTTTCTGTAACTTGAGTTAAAATTTTAAAGACCATGATGAAACTTTACTTCTGCTGGGACAACTACTGTAAATTGCTCCTGTGTTACAATCTAATCCATCACATTCAAAAACTCAATACAATCTCTCATCTCTCCATGATTTTACTGCTCACTTTATGAAACATGAAAATCCACATGGCCCAGGGAAAGAGTGATGCAAACATCACTCTTCTGCTGGCTTGAGTCATAAGGTCTAGAGAGTCAGGCCGTTCAAGCAGCAGACTACAGTTGAAAAACTGTCTCCCCCTATCAGCAGGGACAGGGGGACAGGCCATGTGTCCACTGCGAAAGAACAACCCACATGTGAACTTAAAAAGTCATCAAATGTGATTTATGCCTTTATGACAGGCTGCTAAAAAAAAAAAGAATAAATAAATAAAAGGAGAGCGGGACAGGGGAGGGGATGAGGACACCACCAATCCAGCCACTGCAGTCAAAGCAATAGAGAAGTGTTATGACTGTCTCCTGTTTTACTATGAGAAAAAAAAAAAGGGGGGGGGAAATACTTTTATCAAAGAAACCCGATTCATGAAAAATACTGGCTGATTTGGTAAAGGCATTTACTTTATTGTTCAGGTAACAAGTCAAAATCAATTTAAAAGTCACTTTTATAGCATATATAGTTATATATACTATAAAGGAACAGCGTGGCGAGGACTCTGGAGGGGATCGCCCCCCTGTACTGGGCACTGGTGAGGCCTCACCTTGAGGGCTGTATCCAGTTTGGGGCCCCTTCCCACAAAAAAGACATTGAGAAGTTGGAGTGGGTCCAGAGAAGGGCAATGAAGCTGGTGAGGGGTCTGGAGAATAACTCTTATGAGGAGAGGCTGAGTCAGCTGGGTGTGTTCAGCCTGGAGAAAAGGAGGCTGAGGAGAGACCTTCTCACTCTCTACAACTCCCTGAAAGGAGGGTGTAGCCAGGGGAGGGGGGTCAGACTCTTCTCCGAAGTCACAGACGATGGGACAAGAGGAAATGGTCTCTAGTTGCACCAGGGGAGGTTCAGATTGGAGATCAGGATAAATGGAAAGGGTTGTGAAGCCTTGGACTGGGCTGCCCAGGGAAGGGGTTGAGACCCCATCCCTGAAGAGATTTATAGTGCTTAGAGACCTGGTTTACTGATGATTTCTATCAGAGTTCAGTTGATGGTTGGACAAGATGATCTCAAAGGTCCCTTTCCACCTAGACAATTCCATGACTCTATGATCTGCTTCTACAAGTTTTTTCTATCTCATGTACAACCATAACTACAAAGGTTCTCTAAGACTTCCCAAACAGCTACAGCTAATACTGTCAAAAGCTGTTGATGGCAAAGCTGTTTCCCATCCCCGTGATCGGGTTGAAGCTCCTTCTCGAGCCTCTCTGGGAATGTGCAGTTATGTCACAAATGAACAAAACACTCCCTTTTTCCAAATTGGCCAATCAACAAGCCCAGTGCTTAAGCTTCCCAGATCATATGCATCCAGACAACACAACCAGCACTGTCTGCATGCCGAGGACTGAACCATGCCAGCCCCATTATTCTGCAAGACGTGGCACTTTTCTTCTCAGGAGCCAGAACATCAATTGCCATTGATTGCTGCTGCATCTCAATCAACTTCTATCAAAACATCCATACAAAATGAGCCGACACTTGCTGCGTGATGCTTTTCTCTATTATCCTAAAAACAAATAGTGTGCCTCAATTATGTAATACCTTCTTGATTCCACTCAGGAGTTACTGCCAAGTGTTTTACCTGCTAAGAATTTACAAATGCTAACAACATAACAGGGAGAGGCTGGCAGCATCAGGACACTGTGCCTTTGCTTCAAAATAGCGTGCATGCCTCTAACATTATATAGCAAAAAACCAGATCCTTATAACTGTTTTATGTTAAAAATAATGTAATACATACACCGTCCTGAGCCACCATCCTTATATTCTCCACTAAAATGAGATCTTTCTACTTGAAAAACCACAGGCTTCTGCCATTCAGTGTCCAGCTCCACAGCAGATCTGATGTCTCACCATCCCCAATGCCATCAGCTGGTCTCCTGCTCCCCAAGTGCCAGCACTGGTGCTCACCCAGCAGGCCATTTCAAAGAGATGGACTGTCCAAAAACTAATCCCAGAAAAGGAAAGAAAAAAAAAATACAAAAACAAAAACGAAGACACATTTTCAGCCAGATCAGTCCCTTGTACATGTTCGCCTCTCACTCTACTGAGCGTCAGGATCACCATAGAGAATGGGCAGTGCCAGAGAGGAAAGCAGGAGTAACATGCTCATTTTAAACCATCACGGAAATCTGCCCCGAGCCAAAAAAAGATGATTTATTTCACCTGTGCAAAATTTATGTCAAACAGCTAAGATTAAATTCCATAAAGGAGAGTGATGTAAAAAAATGCAATTATTAAGTTCATTACAGTCTTTCATTAACTCAATGAGCTCCTTTATAATTTTAACAGACATTAAAAGATTAAAGAATTTGGATAAAATCCAAGTACGTTTTTAGTGCTCTGATGATTGGCAGAGTTCATGTCTTCAGAAATGTAAAGCATTATCCCTTCATCAGACCCCTATGAGGATAATACTGTTTATCCTTTTTTGCTTTCAGCACTCCCAAACTAAATTTTATCATTACACTTGGGGGTGAGGAAGGGCAAGTCACTCTTCAGTTAACTCTCCAGTTCAGTTTGACATAGAAGTGTTTCCAAATAAAGATGGCAACTGAAGTTGACCATTTTGAACTTCCTAGAGGGCTAACACCTGACCAAAAAATCCCCCGTGTGAAAATGGCAACACTCAAACAAAGCACACCCCAGTATCTCATCTGCTTTCAGCAGTAATTTAACATCAGTAGATCTCTACGTTCTAACGTAGGTGCAATGCTACTCTGCCATGAAGACTAAAACATGGCTTTATAGGTTTGGCAGCACAGTGACAATACAGAACCTTCCACAGTCTCATTTTATGTTGTATTAAGAAATATTCACAGGTGGGACACTGAAAGTATAAGCATTTCCGAAAAGCTGCAGCACACATCTCTACTAAGAGAATATTCTACTACTTTCTTTCCTCTCCATTCCACCATCCTACAGAACATTGGTGCCTCAAGTTACTGGGTTTGCCGTCTTCATGCTGCATTCACAGAACCACAGCCCATCAGAAGGTATTAATTTGGAACAAGGAGTACAATCAAGAGAGAGATGTCCTATCTCCACAACATGCAGTTCCCAATCGCTGTTTCTTGATCTGGGCATGCAAAACTCAAAAGGGCATTGTACATGAGGAATGAAGGAAGAGATGTTCTTTAAGATTTTTTGAAGTCTCACAGAATCACAGAATGATATGGGGTTGGAAGGGACCTCTGGAGAGCATCCAGTCCATCCCCCTGCCAGAACAGGTTGCACAGGAACTTATCCAGCAGGGTTTTTAATGTCTCCAGAGACAGAGACTCCACCACCTCTCTGGGCAGCCTCTTCCATGACTCTGCCACCCTCACAGTAAAGAAGTTCTTCCTCATGTTTAGATGGACCTTCTTATGTTCCAGTTTGTGTCCATTTACTCTTGTCTGGGCACCACTGAAAAAAACCTGGCCCCATCCTCTTGACACCCACCCTTCAAGTATTTATAGGCATTGATCAGATCCTCCCATAGTCTTTTCTTCTCCAGACTACAAAGACCCAAGTCCCTCAGCCTTTCCTCGTCAGAGAGATGCTCCAGGCCACTCATCATCTTTGTAGTCCTCTGTTGTTCCCTCTCCAGCAATTCCCTGTCCTACTCCAAGTGGGGAGCCCAGAAATGGACACAGTGCTCCTTTTCACACATGCCATTGTCCAAACTCCGGAGCAGGTTCCTAGTAGCCACAACACCTTTACAAGCTCTCTTCTTGGGAGTGTGAAAGAATTAGATGGACTTCAGCCATTTCTGTCAATGGCAACAACTTTGACTAGGACTGGGGGGAGTGTGGGGTATGGAGGAGGGCAAGATGACTTTAACTGTACTTGAGACACTTGAAGAGAATTCTGAAGTAGCAGTGCCAATAGGTAAATATGCTGCATTGGTATTGAGGACAACGTCTAATGCTCCCATTTAAACAGGATAGAAAAACATATTCTTGCATTTGCATAACAAACCTCTTGAGACACAAAAGCCCCAGATTCTTATTTGACCTTGGTGTCATTGAGAGAATGTAATCATTAGCAGCTAACATAAGATACACCAGAGAAAAATAAGCTTAAAAAAACCACCTGCAAATAGACCTTCTATTTGACCAGACCTTATATATAGGCCAAGCTTTTTCCCCACAGCCCTGATTAAAGAGAACTCCCTATCACACATAGTAATCACGCTGTTTAAATGAACAGAGAAGTCTGCTTCAAAGACTAGGATGTCAAACTTGGAAGCAAAGACACTTGTGTTTAATTTTCCGTTATTAAAAGGCTTTGTGTGTGGCCACATCCTTGCCCTTTGGCCCTCTATCCCTCCAACCACCAACTACCAAACAAGGCACCATGCTTCCTCAGAGAAGCTGAGAGGCATTGAGAGGCTGTAGGGGCCTGGATCTAAATCAGGTTGACAGATCACCCCCCTTCAGAATGAGCAGCCGCCTCACTCCTGTGCTTGGACAGACCCTCTTGCCCAGTTTTTTCTGCATTTTATTCTTCCCAGCTCTCAAGGTCCTGAAAGCAGAGACTGGCTTACCTATTTCTTGCTACCACCTTTGGTTGGAATACAACTGCATTAAAAACCACAGAGGCAGAAGGGCAAGATTCTGCTTCAGGGTCTGCTGGAAACAGTCTGAGCTCTTTTTCACATTTGAGAGCACATTGCAGCAGTTATTTATCAGATGGAACTTCTCACAAGAAGCTTAGATATGAATTTTGGGATGGGACAGAAAGCCTTTTTGTGACTTTTATTTATTGGCCAATGTCTTCTAATGCTCTTACTCCGCCAAATTAAAAGTTTCGTTATCAGTAAAAAATGACAAATACAACCCTAGATGGACTACGCATCTTAAAACAGATCAGCAAGGGAAACTAATTGCCCATTCAAAATAAAAGCATCACCATTCCATTCCTTTAAGCCAAGACTGAAAGAGCACACACAGTGTGCTGTAGGGAGAAAGTCCAAAGTCTCATTGCCATTTTTCTTTACATATAACGCTGTTTTTCCTTACATTAAGGGTCCCTAAGGCACACACGAATGTCTGCAGAGCCAGTCAAAATGCAAATACTCTGTAACAGCCCAGTGAGCAACCACTGCTCATCTCTGACCCATATTCTCTCTTCTACTTGGGCTTTCATCATTTAACCAGGGTGACTTCTCAAAACCTTGTGCACTTTGGTTTTAGAGCCCTGATAGTTTAAGCTGTTCTTAATCTAGAAATCAACCTATCATCTGGCTCTTTGGTGCAGTCATTCCTGGCAACTGCGTTATTTTCAGCAGGCACATGACAGGAAGAAACCACTGTCCTGTGACAGTTACCTCTTTCTGGCTCCAAATAATCTCTGTAGTTGTACATAGTGAAACCCGAGCAGGGCTGCTGCCTACCTTCCCCTCCCCACCTTTGCTTTTAGTCATTTAATGGCTGAAGGGGAAATACAGATGTTAAAAGAGACAGGCACATGACAGAAACCACCTCCTGCTTTGAAGACAATATGACAGGACAGCAAGATGAAAAATCCCACAGCTACAAAGGACCCCAGTTTTGCCAGGGTAAGATGCTCAAAGCATCTTGCATGGAACCGTTTCACCTCTAACAACAGCAAGCTGAACCATTCCCTCTAAACTGAAGAGCTGCCTGTTTTTAACAGTTACTTTCTTAAATCCATCCCTATTTCTCTGGGTTCATTAACCAATCTTATTGAAGAAAGAAGAGACCTATCTTAAAAGAAAGAAGGCAGCAAGGTAGTTTTGCATGCCAGCACACCAAGTGGACTGCCATACAAATTGTTGCTTTCTGTTAAGAGGAATTCAACCTTGCCCAAGTTTGGCAGTTTCTTCTAGCAGCTGAGAAGTGAAAAAGCCTTGTTGGGTCCATTTTCTGTGATGATGTATGACACAGCTATGAGACGGTGTGTGGGAAGGAAGGGCTGTATAACTGGAAAAGCTAGCAATGATACCCATGAGAGCTGCTTTCAAGCATTGTAGATTAAACGTCACCTAAAGCATGATTTGACCTGGATCTGCTTTTAGAGTTTTAAAACTTATTATATGTCCATTAAAAGCCATTGAAGGCAAAAAAGTAATTTGTATTTAAGGTATGATTTTTGCTTTTGTATGACTTTTAAGTGATCACAGCTTTAAGATCCACCACAGTAAGCAAGGATTAGACTTTAATGTGCTTTTCTTGCCTTCAGCATATAAAAGTTTCACATGATCAATCCTTAAAGAACAGCAACTGTCAGAAGTTTTATGGTCTTCTTTTTAACAAGGATGAAGTGGGGAAATGCCCATTTATTTATTTTTAAACAGAACATTCATTCACAGCAGAAATCTAAGCATAACACTTACCTATAGCCTAGGCAGTCCTAGGTATCACTCTCACGTTTGGCTTTTCCTTTTTCTTTTCTGGCATCCCTTAACATGACCCATCCTTCAAGCCTTCTTCCACCCCCTCAGCGGGATGACATTCACACACACAGACACACGCTGACCATTTTTCTCCAGGTGGAGGTTTTGTACCAACTGCTACGCTTTCATCTCAGCCCAAGAACATTCCAGGTGAGATCCAACAGCGACAATTCACCCTTCTCCAATCTCCCTCTGCACTTTGGAGGCTTTTAAAGTGCAGAGAAGCAAGACCCTCAGTGGCAATTTGGGAATTTCAGAATATTGATATTTCATTCTTCCTGTGGGCTGTTGGTTTTGGTGGGGTCTTTTTAAATGTCAGATTCAAACAACCTATGCTCTGAAGAAGCCAATTACTGCAACTTCCACAAAGGTTAAAAGTTCAAAAGGAAAGCTGTTTTCTTCATTTAGCAGCCTCTTTCAACAATCCCAATAAAAAGAGGCTAAAAAGCGAGCAGATGTGTAGATATGGCAACAAGGGAGATGAGGGGATGAGTCTCTTTTTTAACTCTATTATTTATGACTCCCCCTCTTCCAGTAGGTTCTGACCCTCTCCTCTTCAGACAACACTGTTCCAAACACTATCTACCAGCAATGAGGGGGAAAAAAACACAAACAAACAAAAAAAAAAAAAAAAAAAAAAAACCACAAGAGAAACACATTTCCTGCTGCCTTCCTCCATACGCACAGAGCAAACAGTCCCCAAAGCCCATTTTAGCCTGAATCCTTTGGGAAAAGGTGTCCCAGACACACAAGGCACAAACCATGAAACATACAGCTCTTTCTCAAGCTTTCAGGCTTGCTACACCTTTTCTCTATTATCCCCTTTCTGCCAACAGATAGAAATCAAGAAACCAAACTTAATTCTGTGAAGCCAAAACCTCACATGGCCGCAAAAGGCTGGCTTCTTTCTTTTTTTTAAAACAATGTTAACTTTGCACATGAGCACAAGTGCCAAAAATAACACCAAAGATTATCTTGCCTTGGTTTTTCTAATGAAAACAGATGGTAACCGCAGAAGGAAATGCTTACAGATCAGTACTGAAGGGATCGATTCATGTGCCCCAGAAAACAAGTGCTCAACAATGGATACTCAGTGAGATTTATCCCTTACTAAAATAAAACCACATGCCTGATCTTTAACCCACTTTGATTTATTAATGTTTTTTGCTTCGCAAGATTATGAAAGTAAGTACGAACAGAGGAGTTAAAAGAAAACAATTCATCATTAAAGCCTTGTACAGCAAGCCCTAGAAGAGCCATCAATCTGACTACTTCTCTCAAAAACATGAGTTTTGAACAGCTAGATGGGAATTTCAGCTTCAGTCACAAAGGGCGGCTGATGCATACAACAAAATACTACATCCCAAATGTAACACAGCATCTGTTACTGTACATAGACATCAGCTGGTCATCTGTCAATTCACTAAAATGCCAAATGCATCAGGAAGGTATTGAAAGTATCAATGAGGGGAAAAAAAAAAAAAAAAAAAAAAAAAAAAAAAAAAGGAAGAGTCCCTTTGAAAAGGTCAGAGATTTACCAATTCCAAGTTGTGCATAAATCCTGAAATCCAAGGAACAACCACGTGCTTTATATCACAACGTCTTGTGTTCCAGACACCTTCCTCACCAGAGTTCTTCACTGGAATGCCCATCTAGATTAAAGTCACATTACTGAACAAGGTTATATCCTTTTGGTCGAGTCCCATTCCAGAAGATGTTTGTTCTACATTACAAACCCTGTCATGTTTTCCATGGGGTAGGTATTCAGGAAACTCCCAGTACATAAACAATGAGCGGAATGTTGCAGTTCAGAATAGAGCTACACTCACTGTATGACAACATTTGAGGAAGGGGGAGACACGACTTTACACAGTCTTCTATGACTTAATGTCTTCTAGGTTCCAACCCTTACAGCTTTACATAGTTCATATTTGTGGGATAAGCAAAGTCAACGTGAGCGCTTGGTTTTATAAGAATTCAATGCCCCAGCCAACTTTATAAGACCCTGGCAGCCATGAGCCAGATGTGTCAACTTCAGCCAGTTCACCCTGGTTCATGCTGTTGCTCTTGGACATCCACGCACCTAGCATTGGCATGTCCACCGGTCAACCCAAACACAAGACAAGAAGGCTGTAGTTTGGGGGGTTTTGAACATTTCTGTTACTAAAGCTACAACTGCTCAGAATTATCCCTATAAGTTAGAGCTGATCTATTACTATGTAACTGTGCCTTGAAATACCTAAAGCAGTAGTATTCCAACAGCAACAGGACAGCTTCACAGAATGCGAGAGCAATGCCCATATGTTGCCCCATCCCTGGAAGCATTCAAGGCCAGGCTCGATGGGGCTTTGAGCAATCTGGTCTGGTGAGAAGTGTCCCTGCCAAGCAGTGGGGTTGGAACTGGATGATCTTGAAGGTCCCTTCCCAGTCTAACCATTTAATGATTCTATGTTGTAGCTTCCCATACCCACAAGACTTCATAAGGTGGTGCTTACTCTCCTCTTTGGTTCTTTCCTATTTAGGAACTGTCTTTGCACAGTACAACTTAGATCAGCCAGACCAAGGCTCACACACCCTCCTGGAACACTTCCCAATAAACCCCCCACTCTCCACTCTTGATGGATTCCACCTAAGGACAAGTGCTGTGGGACCTTGGGAGGAACCACAAGTCTCATCCTCCCCTAAGTCAAGAGAGGAACAGAACCACTATTCCCATTTCTTTAAGGAAAAAAGTGTGAAAACCAGTAAAGATGTAAAAACTTACTTGAGGAACAGCTGAGGATTGCTTTCACTTAGTAAAAAGCTCACCTTCATTTTCCAACAGCATTTCTAGCTTCCCTATTTCAGATCTGGTTTTATTCATCAGACTTTCCACACGGTAATCCTAGAAGAGCAATTCTAATGCAAAACTTTCAGCATCAAATTGAAAGGGCTAATTTGTGGCCACAGCTATGGCCTGTTATCTGTACTTCATCACTCCAATTCAGCACAACACAAGTTCCATAATTCTTCAAACTCTGACATGCCCCTACACCACAACAGCAATTAATTTGCCTCTTCCAGCCCATGCCATTAAAATGAAACTGTAACATACCACAGTCTGGAAATAAACTCAGTCCCAGTCCTATCCAACCTCTTCATAAGTTAAAGAAAAGCGCTGCAACTTCAGCACTTGAGAACTGGGACTTCTGGCAGAAATTGTTTTTATTCATATGCCTACTTTTAAAGGTTACTGTTAAATCTGAAGCAGTAATTTCACATTAGCACCTAAACTATACCATTAGCTAAACTTTTCACAGGGACTCAGGAAAAAAATCTCCTATGGCCAAAACAAAAATAAAACTTAATGAAATGTTTACATATCAACCCAGAAGAAAAAATAAAAATTAAAAAAAAAAAAAAGACAAAACTCAACAACACACCAACTATTGCACTAAAAGAATTTAAGATTAAATGGCAGTTTCAAAGACATTTCACACTAAACACCACCCTATAACTCTCTGAAGAGGAGTTTATTTGATAATGCCCTCACTAGGTGAGCTAGGCCTTTTAAAGCCTTTTCCTGATGACACAGTAACTGGCTTTTCATATCAAGCAAAAAGGATTTCTCCCTCTCATTTGCAGAGTCAATGGCTTTTGCAACTCCACCCAACAGTAAAGTAACATATACCAGATGGAATAACACTTTCTTGTTATATCATAAAAAGAAACTTCACTTCAAAGTAAAGATGATTTTAGACTTGAAATGAGTAAGCTTTTAATCAAAAAGTAAACTCTTACTAAAGCCACTGTGATTTTATTTGACCTTTTATTCACCACACTTACTCAGCTCCATTCCCTCTCCTCCTGGAAGCAAGTACAGTTCACCTATATTCCATATGGAGCATAGAACAAAACCACTTTGATATCCTCCTTAGCAGCAAGACCAGCAGACCAGGCAGGAGTTTAAGAGGAAAGCACCACTTCCAAAATACAACCTCAGTTAAAACAGTAATTAAACATCCTGTGTGTATGTGTGACAGCCTTACCAGTTAAGCAGTTGGTGATTTAAGAGCGACCTCGGAACATAAACCCCGCAAGAGGAGATATTAAATACGGCTTGTGCATCCCTTCATAACAGGCATACGGCTTTACAAAGATCTGAGTTCACTGGACCTCCATGAGTTTTCCTGAGGTTTAACCAAATAGTAACTGTAGCCACAGAAATCTTCAAAATGGTGTTTCTAAGTTTTCCTAGGGGAACTTTTCAAAATAACAAGGCAAGATAAAGAGTGCATTTCAGACCACAGAATACAGAATTGTCTAGGTTGGAAGAGATGCTTAGGATCATTTTGTCCAACCATCAATGAAACTCAGATAAATACCATCACTAAACCATGTCTCTAAGCACAACCCGGTTTTTAAATACCTCCAGGGATGAGGCCTCAACCCCTTCCCTGAGCAGCCCAGTCCAAGGCTTCACAAGTCTTTTCATGTCAACATTTCTGCCAATCTCCGATATGAACCTCTCCTGGTGCAACTTGAAGCCATTTCCTCTGGTCCCATTGCCTGTGACTTGGGAGAAGAGACCAAGCCCCCTGGCTACACCCTCCTTTCAGGGAGTTTGTAGAGAGTGCGAAGATCTCCCCTTAGCCTCCCTTTCTCCAGGCTGAACACCCCCAACTCCCTCACCTGCTCCTCAGAAGACTTATTCTCCGGACCCCTCACCAGCTTCATTGCCCTAAGACAAGGGAAAGGCTTTGTCCTTCCGTCCCCTTTCTGCTCAGAAGGTGTCTTCTAAAGGGACCTGAAGTTTGGTACCCCTAGCACCTAGAACCAAGAACTACATTTCTCCACTGATATTCATTCTGTTCTGTACTAAGATGACTACTTAATCTCGCTGCTTTACAATAGAAGATATTGTTTCAGTAATTAGTTTTACAACACAAGTATAGAGGAACTATTGCTAAATGCACACTGGTACACACCACAGCAAACTCACCTGAGTAACAGAAATAAAAGCTATGAGAAACAACCATTTATCTCTGGAGATTTAAAACAAAGTAATAATAAAAAAGAAAACCCAATACAGAAAAAAAACCTGAAATAAAAAACCTTCACAAGCAAACCAACCACCACCAGCCTTCCAGAAGTAAGGCTCAGATCACAGCTGTGACGTTCCACAAAAGATGAGATTCAGAGACAACAGTTTTATTGCACATTATAAAATGCCTCTGTGTTTTATAGACCATGTGTTACTTGACTCACTCCTTCCCATAGACAACAACCTTCTTCCTTCTTATCTTTGTCCTGCAGATACCAACTACTCCTTTCTGTCAGGCTGTTACAGACCAAAGCAAATTCAAAGCACCTCTTCTCTAACTTAAATTTCCCTCAAGTCTGCTGTCCGTACTTCACAACAGAAAACGTGGG
>VZRU01020705.1:148126-168892 GCA_013398155.1 Pedionomus torquatus
AGTCAGGGAAGAGAGATGTAAGCAAGCATAAAAAAAGCTTTCACTGTAGGCAGTACAAATGACCGTTTCCTCCTAAGCCTGTCAAGAATGCAGAAGGTGGGCACCACACACACGTGGCCACAGGTCACAGTAAGGACAGAAGGATTTGATGGCTGTCTGGGTTTGTACACTAGTACAGTACAGGGGTTAATTCAGGCAAGAGGAGTGCTCTCAGCCAGTGTCTGTAAAGGATCACCCTGCTACAGGATTTTCATCCTAAGACCTCACACTTGCGCACTCAAAGTGAGTAGCTGTCACCAGCGCCATTGTCCAGAACAAGCCCATGCTTGGGATCTCACAACAAACAGATGTCACATCCAGCATTAGTGAATTTCAAGACACCATACACTACACAGAGAAAAGTTTATAAAAACCCCTCTGTCCTGGCTTCTGGGAGGGACAGGGTTAATTGTCCCCTGGCTCTAGCAGGGGCACAGGTATTCCACCCCATGTGAGCCATGGCCAGGGGGTAGCAGGGAGCTGGCCAGGAAGAGGAGGGGGAACTGGAGGTGGTGGTGGTGCAGGGTCAGGGTCAGGGACAGGACGGTCCGGGTTGGGGTCTGCGAGTGGCCAGTATCGTAATCTGTGCATTCTTCTCCATCCATGTTACTGTTTCTGTTTTTTCCCTGTTCTACTTGTTCTTCTGTTAAACAGTTTTCGTCCCAATCCACGAGTGTTGCCTTTTTCTTCCAATGCTCTCCTCATAGCTGTGACCTGTTGGAGCAACTGGGCGACCACGTGGTTCTTTGTTGCACTCTGAGGCTAAACCACAACATCCTCCCCCCTTGTTTCTCCCCCTGCCTCTACCCCGTATCAGCAACTCCAGGTCCAGCTACAAAGGATGAAGGGGATTACTGCCAAAAGCTGACGGGTCAGGCAGCGTTACAGGGTTAGGAATAGGAAGTCTAACAGACAGAGCAGACCTGCCTCAGCAACTGACTCAGCTTCTGACCCATTTCATCAACTTGGCCAAAGCGCTTCTTCTGGTGTCGCTACTGCTCTCCCAGGCTCCCTACCATCTTATGCAATCAGGCCAATATCTTCAAGGCAGTCATTGCCTCTCACCAATTTTAGAGAGAAACCACCTATTGGGCTTGAATGATGCCTTGGTAAAAAAAAAAGGGACTGATTTTACTACGATCTGCCATGCCAAGAATAAAACCACCTTTTCACTTAAATAATGAATACCCACACAGTTAAAACCTGTTAATATATTCTGAAAATATGTATGGCTGAAAGACCGGCATGTTGCTCTCATTCACAAGTTTGCCACATCCTTGCTGACACCTACAATCTCCCCTGAAGGTCTCTCTGCAGAGGCTTTTCTCCCAGGGTCCCAGGGTCCAAGTTTTCCCTCTGTGTCCTTTCTTTCCTCTCTTCTCCTGCTTTATCTCCCCTCAGTCACATCGGGCAAACTAATTGCAGTGTGACAAAGGGAACCAAGCCAAGCCGCAAGTGAGAAGAAAAATAATCCAAGGAAAACCAAACAACTGCTTTTCAACCCAGATGGGGTTCCCTGGCTGAGCTTATTCCCCACCACAGCAGGTGTTGGTATCAACACACCTGAGGATGAAGGAGAGCAAACCAAGCTGCCAGGACAGATGTACCCATTAGCAAGATAGGAATGTTTTTAAAAGATTGATATTGAAATAGGGGTTCTCGTACCAGGGAACTCTTTAAACATCATAAAATGGACTTAATATATATTCCTTATGTTGTTCACAGTTTCCTCTGCCAGTTTGGCTAATTACAGGATATTTAAGTTTAAACATATGCTGCCTCCCTTGCTGTGAATCCTCTCCTCCTACATGATACTGCAGTGAAGTCATCTTGCTGACTTCCAGCCGAATCCCTCACCCTCTCAAGTACGTGGGCATTCTTAGTTCAGCTGGAAAGCACTCCAGCCGTGAAAGCTGGACAGTGATCCTTATTGCTATAAGCTCCCTCCCAGGACCTTTAACACAATTACCCTGAAACGCACCAGCAGGTGACATATGTTAAAGAACCAGCATAACTTCCACCACCCAGAGCATATGGTTCTTAAAATACATAAGAGACAGGATGCATCTGCATCAGCATGAAAGGTGAAACAGCAGATCAGAAGAGGCTTTTATTCTATTTTATTCTCCATCATCACCAGTTGACTTTAAAACCAAGACACATAAGAAAGAAGAAAATACCAAATGGAAGGAAATGGTGAAAGAACTCAGCCAAAATAAAAGCATTTTGAAGGGGGGAAAATAATAATAATAATCTTGCAGCCTTTTATGTACTATCCTGTGTCACAGGAAAATCACTTTCAGTTACTGCATCCCACATTATGAGTACCTTTAGTAAGCGGAGCAGTGAGTACACCACTAGCTGTGTTTCATTAGCTTAGCATGGCAGAATATAGGATTTAAAGGGAAAAGATAGCAGCTGAAAATAATTGCATTAAATTAACATTAACCCACAAACCCAGGAGAGGCATATAATATTATATGCCTACATATAGTAGGACTGCTACAGAAGTGGTAACACAGAATTAATGTCTGCAAGAGATGAATAATCCTGCTCTTGACTGGGATTCAAAATCCTAAAGGAATAAAGCTCACCTCAAACAGTGTTCCCTGTTGAGGGGAGGAAAGAAAGGAAAGCATAGCCTAGTTAAAGATACCAGTAGGTAGGAACACAAATTGCAGAATGAAGTGGTTCCCAAAGGACTAACATTTTTTTATGCTCTATACACACATTCCTTCTCAAAAAATGGACTTTGAAAATAAATCCAGTTTTAAGAACTGTAAATTAAATAGACACATGAGAATTTAAACACTTAAGGCAGAAGAGACTAAAAACTCAGATCAGAACCAAAAAGGCAGCCAGGACTGGGGTGGACCGAAACAGCACTGCAGTGACAGCTATAATTCAATGTGTGGATGCACTTTACTACAGTCCACAAGACTTGATGCCACAAGGGCTTAGAAAGGAAAGCCATCACAAAAAAAAAGATACTTAAGTCTTTAGAATGCAGAGACACACAGCCAACTCAAGGAGGCTCACTCTCAAACTGAAGAGGGAATTTATGCTAAGCATAAATAAGTAGGGAGAGGAACTAATTACTTAAAAAAATTAAGAAGTGGCTGAATTACAGCACCTATTTATTTCATCTATGAACAGAAGTAAGCAATGGTACTACTGGTTGGGGGGAATAACAAAACTCTCAAGCTCCTTCTCCCAGGTTCCAACTGGAAAAAAACAGCCTGGTCAGGTCCCTGGCAAGGAGCAGGTCAAAAGAAGAACTAAGCCACGAAATGAGGTCTGAGGAAAGACATAGTAAAAGCTACTATCAGACCAGCTCTAAAAAGACTCCTCCAGACCTGGTTCCGCATTACCCACTCTCCATCTGAATTTACATGGCTCCTCCAGTTGGACATGAGTAATAAATTCTACCTAACAAGCAAGCCAGCACTTGGAAACAATTAACATCTTGTTTTCCTTAACTATCATGTTCGGGGAAGTTCTTACTTCCCTTCTGCATCCCTGTAGAATATTTACATAAATAAATATTAAAATATTTCTAATGAGACAAAAAATAATCTATGGACTTTACAATTAAGTAAAACTAACCAGCATGGGTTTGTGCTTCAGGTTGTTTTAAGCTCCAAAAAATTCCCTATCACATACAATTAATTTGTAATCCCTCCTTATCGGGCAGCAAAAAGTTTCTTTTTAGTTGAGCTCCCCAATAAAGCAAGATTTTATAGTTCTTCATCTGTATTTGTCCACCATCTGTGCAGCACTATCTCATATGGACATGCAGTACATTTTCTTTTATATTTTTGTGAAGCTTCCTTCATTCGCAGTATTACCACCCAATTCTGCTCTTTGTATGATCAGCACAGAAGTGCCTAAAAGAGTAAGATAAAGTGCATCATTAAACACTAAAATCTTCAAAATTTCAAAGAAAGTGCTCCCAAATATTTTTACATCAACACTTGAATAAACCAGCCTGAATCTCACTTATCTTTGTAACTACTCTGACAGTGAGGTTTTGTGTGCAGTAAAATCACACCCTACATGTTTCAGAGTAGAAGTTAGGTAAGTTAGGAGACAGCAGTCTGTCTTTACCGCAAGTTTTGATTTCAGGCCTTTCATTTTGTTTTTCCCTTGAAAATGGAGAGACTCCTTTTCTCAAAGCAAAGAGCTTCCATGCAACCAGCAGGGCAAAGGTAAACCCCTCGGAACCCCTGGTGCAGGTTCACACTGGAGTCTTTCCCTTACAATTTCTGCTCTAGCCAGTTTCCTCCTTTCACAAAATCTGTCTGAATTTTGGGAATTCTATTGCTCTGCTCACTTGGCTCGATTCAGCCCACAATTTAAAAGTTACTGTACAGGGGAAGGGGGACAAGAGACATAGATCCCATACACACAAGCAAAAGAATCTGTTGCTGTTTCTAGAGGGTACCAAGCTAAAACCTGAAAGGGGTATGGGGAATGACCCACCTTCTGAAATAGGAGCCCTTCTTGCTCTCCATACCTAAATACAACTTTTTGCCAGCAGAAATCCATCCTAAAGCTTCCAAAACCAAAACAAACCAAACCAAACCAAACACAAAACAAAACAAAAACCAAAACCAAACAAAAACCCTCAATTAACAAAGAGAATTACACCCGAGGTTCTCTTTTAAAGGAGATATCAGAGAATACTTCAATTTTATTGTACAGATTTCTTTCCAGTCCCAGTGAAACATGGCATTTTTGATCAAACTTACTGCTGAAGTTTCCAAAGGAATACCTGAGGTTAAACAACTCTACAGCTTTTGCTGTTCATTGTTACATTTCCATCAGTTATCCGCATAGTCATTCTCACTCCGATTTAATCTTTCCTTTCATGATTACATAAATCCACACAGAAAATGAGAGCAGTAAATCAAAATAAGCACTTAGCAGCAACGTATTGGTGAGATCACAGCAAGATCCTGGAATAGCACAGGACCCTCTGGTATGGAAAAGGCTCATGGAGTTACCGTGCAGGCTGAGAGGGGGACAGCCCTGCATGGAAACCAGCTATTAACTGGTGAACACCTAGGGAGGTGACAGACCTGACATCCGAAGCCATACAACTAATGGGTTACTTTATGGGATCTAACCATATTGCTGCATTAATAAAGGCAGCACAGACCAAGGCTTTTTAATCATGTCACACCATACGAGTTTGGAGATAAAAAGTGAAAAGTGGCGGTACAAACTCTCCACTGAAATGTAATCTGGAATACATAAAGAGGGTTTAATTTCTCTGATGTTAAGTTTGTTGACTAAAAAAAGCATGAAAGGTTTTATGGAGTAGAAAAATAATAAATAGAAATAGTAGAAATAGTAGTAGAAAAATATTGTTTAGGAAAGGTGTACTTGGCCCAAGGAGAATGAGAAAAGAATTACTTCAAATGCATTTGTGATTAATCATGGTTCAGTAACTTCTCATGAATGCTAATATGTTTCAGGGAGACAGAAAGGCTTGTGTAGGTGTGAAAGAAATGATTAGTCCATTATTAGTAAGCTGCTGGCTTTGGTATACTATGGAAAGGGACTGCCAGTAACTCTCCACACAATGCTGATATTTAGAACCACCAGAATAGCAGGGACAACAGATTATATCTGCAAACATTTATTTCTTGCTTCTCCTTTTGCCTGCCTACAAGGTGAAATTTGTAGTTAAAACAAAATGCTACATGCTTAAGTCAGTGTGGCTCTTCTTTAGATGGAACTTAGAAGTTCCATGTCAACATGAGGAAGAACTTCATTCCTGTGAGTGTGGCAGAGCCCTGGAAGAGGCTGCCCAGAGAGCTGGTGGAGTCTCATTCTCTGGAGACATTCCAAACCCTCCTGGACACATTCATGTGCAACCTGCTCTGGCAGGGGGCTGGACTAGATGATCTCCAGAGGTCCCTTCCAACCCCATATCATTCTGTGATTCTATGATACTCGAGAAACAAAACCCAACATTGTTAAAGAGCAACAACACAATCCAACAACTGCAAGCCAACAATGTGCTTCCAGCAACGAGGAGCAGCCTGGCTTTGGCTCCCTGCCTCACTACACACGAGGGACACCCAACTGCCGCAGCCTATTTTTGTAGCATAACAGATTTCTGAAGTGATGAGCAAATAATCCACTGGTGGCTTAATTTACTAGCTATGCAAAATTATCAGGGTCAAAGGTCAGTGAAATGATATGAAACCCATTAATCCCACAGAATTAATACTCTTCTGATAAAGAAGACAGCCATATGCCCGTGTCATTTATCCAACCACAGTTCCCATTAAATTTGTCAGAACTCTGTTTCCATCTACCATTTAATGGCTAATTTCTTAACATTCACAACCACTAAAAAAACAAGCAGAGACCCTACTGCTCTATAGTGCTGCCATACTGTGTGTTTGTACACATGCACATGTGTGTATGGAATAAAAGCCAAATATTTTGATTTTTAAAAAATGCCTCCAAAATGTAAATTCCAATCTTCTGTCTCCTAAATAATAAAAATCTCGATAGGAAGACTTTCCAAACTGTTTAGAAAGTACTTATTGTCAGCAGCATAGCTGCATAAGATGAGTGCTTCCCACTCAGGTCATCTGACACATTTTCTCCCTCATTATCTGTGCCAGCACAGCAAAAAAGACTATGAGCCATATCTGCCTTGGTTTGTGCAGAATCATCAGGAGATTAGTTCCAAAACCCAAAAAACTGAAGCACATATTTAATTCTAATTTAATGGGAATAATTTTCCTCCCTATCTTCACATATACCCATCCACCTTAAAAGACCCAGAATAATCTAGGCTTGGCCTTAAAAGCTCTAGAGCTTCCTAGCTCAAGAGCTTCCTTACTCCCACTGCAGCCTTATGGTAGACAACCCATAATACTGTCTACTGAGGACTCAAACAGGCTCTGCAACAGCAGACAGAAAGGACAGGGAGAAAAACGAGGAGAAAGCCCACAGTGATGATTCTCAGAAAGCAGCAAGTTTGTATGGCTACTAACAGGCAGGACAACCCGAGCTGCCTGTTGATAAGCCCAACAGGGCTTCATCATTCACCCCAAAGGTCATTGATGAACGTGGTCTGCTCCTGCCCTGTCACCAGCTAGAGATTTTTGCACCTAAGGAGCAACATATTATATAAAAATAAGCTCTGACAGAGTTGGGTGTCACTGAGGAATACTTTGTGGGTGGTGAAGCACTGGAACGGGTTGCCCAGAAAAGTTGTGGCTGCCCCATCCCTGGAGGGGTTCAAGTCCAGGCTGGATGGGGCTTGGAGCAACCTGGTCTGGTGGGAGGTGTCCCTGCCCAGGGCAGGGGCATGGGAAATGAATTTCCAGAAGATAGGAACAATGCTAAGTAGGTCTTTGCCACTAAAAGTAGTCCTTTTCCACCCATCCTGGCTACTGGCTATGTAGTGCCTGCTCCCCCTCTTGCTCAGCTCCAGTGCTCATCGGACTCCTCAGTGATGACAAATTCCCTGTTACAGGCTTATCTTCCAAAAATACCACACACAACACACCACACACAACACACCACACACAACACACCACACACAACACACCGCCTTAAATAAACTTGGCAATACCGTCCCCCTTTTTAGGCCTTCTAACTCAGAACTTTCAAGGAACATGAACGGGGCTTTTAGCCCCTTTTCTTAGCTATTTCTTTGCAACGTCAAGTTCTGCCTTTCACTACCGGTCTTGGTATTCCCTCCCCCCTCCCTAAACTACACTCCATTCTTTCAGGAGCAGCATTTTCTGTTGAAAATGCCAGAGGACAGGAAGGCTCCTGGCAGCATAGTTCCACCAAAAGAGCCTGAAACAGAACAATCTCTTTTTTTGTGACAGGACATAAGGAAGTCCAAGACACCGTTTTTAAAAGAATAATAATAATTGGGGGGGAAGAGAAACAAAAAATGCCGCTGGGTTGGCAGTTTTTAAATAAAAACACAGCGATTTTCCCTTCTGAAGAGGCAGGTAGTGTACAATCACTTTCACCAGCAATAAGCACCTGCTGCCCCAACCTACCTAAAAATGCTCTGCAGAAAAGAATGAAAAGACCTTAACTGCAGAACTCACATCCCCACAGAGATAACACTCCAGTAATTCTACCCTGTCTCTGCAGAAGCAAACGCCAAGGCCAAACGCTACAAGTTTCTGCTGGCTCTTCCCCTTACGCTCTTGCTCTTCATTTGACAACTCTCCAAGGCAAGGCATTGGCAAATGCAGAAAGATGCTATTTTTTTTGTTGTAAATACAATTTTAAAGGAATTACTGCAGAAAGATGCGTTATTTTTAAACAAATGTTTCAGCAACCCAGTCTTACCGTGTACAAACGTAACAATGGGAAACCTGCTGCACCTAAGACATAGATGCTCTTCTAAGGCAAAACTCAGAGAAGGTCCTTCTCTTCCTAAATACAATTATTCTGCTTTAGTAACATACAGGTGAAAAAGAAGCAGACAGCTTCTTCCCTTAGAATCACAGAATGGTTAGAGTTGGAAGGGACCTTCAAGATGATCCAGTTCCAAACCTCCTGCCATGGGCAGGGACACCTCCCACCAGACCAGGTTGCTCATAGCCCCATCCAGCCTGGCCCTGAACACCTCCAGGGATGAGGCAGCCACAACACCTCTGGACAACCTGTTCCAGCGCCTCACCACCCTCACAGCAAAGAATTTCTTCCTAATATCTCATCTAAATCTCCCCTCTTCCAATTTAAATCCTCTACCCCTTGTCCTATCACTCCACTTCCTGACAGAGTCCCTCTCCAGCTCTCCCGGAGCTCCCTTCAGATACTGGAAGGCTGCTCTAAAGCTCTACAGAGCCTTCTCTTCAGGCTGAACAGCCCCAGCCCTCTCAGCCTGTCCTCATAGCAGAGGTGCTCCAGCACCCTGAGCTTCTTTGTGGCACTCTGCTGGATCCATTCCAACAGGTCCATGTCCTTTCTATGTTAAGGACTCCAGAGCTGGACACAGGACTCCAGGTGGGGTCTCACGCACAGAGTAGAGGGGCAGAATCACCTCCCTTGCCCTTCTGGTCACACTTCTTTTGATGTAGCCCAGGATGGGGTGCGTTAGATTTCTGGGCTGCCAGCGCACACTGCCGGCTCATGTTGAGCTTCTCATCCACAAGCACTCCGAAGCCCTTCTCCTCAGGGCTGTTCTCCAGCTATTCTCCACCCAACCGGTGTTTTGCCACATCCCAGGTGCAGGATCCTGCACTTGGCTTAGTTGGACTTCATGTGACTGAATACCTTGTGGTATTCAATTTTTTCCACAAATATCAAAAGCGTTTGCAATTATCACATGTATCACCCTCAGCTTACACTAATTACCTAAATTCCTAGATGGGACCAGAAACAGCCAAAGATCAGTGTCAGACCTTAGAAAGGAAAAAAGTAACTTTGACTATTTGAACAGTCTGCATCAGTTTCTCATCCAAACTGAGGAAGGTGCCTTCCTTTCTCTGAATTCATTTTTTCATTCAACACTGCCAAGTGGTAAACTGTGAACTCACATACTGGCAGGCTGCACGAAGAGGTTACCCAGTGGTCACTGTCAACATCTACAGCACTGCGTGTCCTGGATAATTCAATTCTCTTTCTTCGTCTTCTAAAGGCCAAACCCTCTAGTGGTTTAATACCACTGGACTGAATGGCGTTCTTTCAGAGGGAAGAACTGAGTTATGCCAGCAGTTCAGGACCCTTTAGCTAACGCTTTTCTTGGAAATACTACAGAAAATTATTACCAGCTTTCACTGTGTGATAACAAGGTAATCATCTGCAAAACTCTCAATTAAGCAAGCAAAAATTACAGTTTAAGTTCTTTTTTGGGGAAAAAAAAAAAAAAAAAAAAAAACACCAAACACAAAAACCACAACCAAACCTTAGATTTTTCCAGTTCTAAGTATAGACATCCAGACATTAAATCAGTATGAACAGAAAACAGAAAAGTATGGAGAATGCCAAGGACGAATTATTTTTAACTAAATTACATTGCTACTTTGTGATACACAGCAACTACCACTCAAGAGACAAAACTGTCTCCTATAGAACTACTGAACAACGGACTCTCAGTAAGGAAAGACAGAGCTGATGCTCCTTCACTAGATGTTTCCAGAGAGTTCTAGTGAGTACACTCCTTTAACAGGTTCAGTAACACTTTAAAACCACCTTTGTTCACATTTGTTGACAAAGCGCCTTCTAAAAAAGCCCCACTTTTCTTTGGCTTTGTGTTCATGGGGACCACGATAAAGACATAAAAAGAAATCTTCCCTCCCTAGTAAACTCCTCAGATTATTACCCTTCACTCTTTTTACAGGCAGGCAGAGATGAACTGTTAATGAGAAACCCGAGGGCGATCAACTGAGACTGCAAGGCCTTGGGACAACTGGTCAATGGGTCAGGAGTGCAACTAACATTTTACTCTGTCATCCCAGTCCCAGGGAAGGATGAGGAAAGTCAGATTAATTTTTTAAAGGATAATTTTCTCCGAATGCTTTTTCTAAAGTAGTGCCTCTTGTCTCATTTAGTATGCGCATGAAATGACAGCACACATGGACTACCATACTAAAACCACACAACTCTCTTCCCCTTTGGTTAATACCAATAAGGTGGTTAATTACATGCTCAGCTGTAATTAATACATGCGTAACTAACAGCTGGATCTCTCAACACAGATGAAGCTGCTCAAACAGCTAGGGTCATCAAGATGATCAGTGCTCTAGAGCACCTCTGCTGTGAAGACAGGCTGAGAGCTGTGCTTGTTCAGCCTGGAGAAGGGAAGGCACATAGGAGACATTAGAGCAGCCTTTCAGTATCTGAAGGGAGCTCCAGGAGAGATGGGAAGGGACACTTGATCAGGGAGTGGAGCCATAGGACAAGCGGTAATGGTTTTCATTTAAAAGAGGGGAGATATCAGGAAGAAATTCTTTGCTGTGAGGGTGGTGAGGCACTGTAACAGGTTGCCCAGAGAAGCTGTGGCTGCCCCATCCCTGGAGGGGTTCAGGGCCAGGCTAGATGGGGCTTTGAGCAACCTGGTTTGGTAGGAGATGTCCCTGCCCAGGGCAGGTGGGTTGGAATTTGATGGTCTTTAAGGTCCCTTCTAACCCTACCATTCTGTGATTCTATGAAAAAGATGGGGATGAGGAAGCTAGAAGAAATTTTATCTGCCCTTTTAACTGGGGTTATGCCTACTACTTCTTACCAGAATTTGACACAGCACACCTGAATTCTACTCTCCTTCCTGTGTGCACCTTGCTGGTGTTGAAATCACAGAGAGCAGCTGTCCTGAGGATGCACTCACTCATGGTACCAGTCTTCACCTGATGCCAAGTCTGAAACTACATCCTTCCAATGTCAAACCAGTGACTTAAACTATCTCTTCCATTAGATTAAAACTGCATAGCTAGATAACATAACTCCATTATGTTACCTGTTGCAGAAATTGAACTTGTAGTAAAACTCACTGGGCCTGCACAGGTACTTGTCTGAACCAAAGCACAGGACATCCGCAGTCCAACCACTGTGCTGGCTCAGGCTTACCCTCTCCAAAATTAAATGAAAACTACTAGTCTCCTAAATGACTCCAAACTGCCTGGTGGAGGAACTACCTCTCTCTTCAATCCATAATTACAGCTGGAGCCTCTTTGTTACAGAGGAGACAGCTACCCACAGGACATTCTCTAAAGGGGGCCATCCTCCACTCTGAATTTCAATAGATCAAGAGAGAAAAGCCTCAAGACAGGAAAGCAAGGCTTAGCCCCTTAGTCAAGCTTAAGGGAACCAGTGAACACAGCAAGAACAATTGGTTGGAAACAAAGGATCTGCAGGTTTGATTTTCTTGTCTAGTTCGGTGATTGTCTATTTACCCTTTTCAGGGAGGGAAGTCTGACTGCTATTTCCTTATGCTGTCACTCTGCTAATTGCAGGAAAGTAGCCTATAGACTGGCACAATTGCTTTTTCAACCTTCAGATATTAATTATACAAAATTAATCCAAAGCTAAAAGCCTCACCATCTCTAGAATGAAGTGAATTTTACAAAATTTAAGCAATTTGGAAAATAACAAAAAAATCTTAAAACCTACTGTTTTAAATTGAATTTACACACCACCACCACCGAATTGTGAATGTTCCAATCTCTCCGGTGTATGAACCAGAAAATCTATTTAAAATTCTAGTGCAAGTAGCCCAAGACCATTTTATTTACGTGTTTGTCTTAAAATAGCACTTGAATTCCAACTTGGATTTAAAATTATGTAGATTATTTTCTTCCCTTCTCCCTCCACACTCATCTCTCCTTTATCATAATGCATTTACTGACTCATTTGCAGCTGCAGGGGATGAAGTCTTTGAAATTTCTGCCTTCCAGAAAACCATCCCAACACAGCACAATGCTACTGACTCTTATTATAGACACACACAAATGCTCTTCCAACAAGTTAACATCCTTACATAGCGGAAGGAAAAAAAGTAGTTCTTTTCTGCAGGTGAAGAAATAAAAGCCCAGATCGTTGTATACTAGAAAACTTTATGAAAGGTGCTCTACATACTACATCCTAAGGCTAATCCAAGAAATACAGATTCAAATCACCAGCATTTTATACAGAGGGAAGAACAGATGCAGAAGTTTCCATGGGTCAAAAGCAAATACGTCACAGAAGAAAGCCAGGACAGAGAAAGGCTCAGAGCACCACATGGCAGAAGAGATTTTTCCCTTTACAGATTTCATACAGTGCTTTCCCCAATTGCACTTTTGTCAAAATTTCACTGTCGGCTACAAAATATGAAAATTAGCCTTTTCAAAAAAGACCACATAAACTGACCTACTTCTAGCATTAACTACAATTGTTAAAAAAAACCAACTTGACATTTTTGTTCAAGATGTAGGCCATTTTTCATGCCCTTTTCTTCCTTTTCTGGACCTGGCGCTAGCTGTCAAACCTTTAATTACTTGCCACAGACATGGTTAAAATCACGTTAGGTGGTCCAAAGTGGAAAATACCTTACATTTTCTTTTGGCTTTGAAGGCTTTTTGGTTGGATGGATCTTCACCCCCCCACATACAATCTTCTCCTGAATAGTTCACCACCACACCAAGTGTTCTTCTGACTTTTACTCTTCAATGGAAGTTCTCCTTTGTTACAATTTTCTGCCTTCCCCCCCCCCGCCATGAAAAGAAGATTAAGCACAACAAGAAACTTGTATGCATATCTATAGAAGAGATTACAGACCTATAAAAACTATAGCTCAGAATTAGACCCCACATCTAGACCTAGAATTTTATGAGTTTGGTGAGCAGAAGAGATGTCAGAGCTATGTGTGATGAGGGACAGTGGGAGGTGGGGTGAAAAGGTTGATAGCAGGAATGTACTTGAACCACAGGGGGTAGGGTTTCAACAGATGAGTGCCCTGGTGTCTGAAGGGAAGGGGAAAAAAAGAAAACTTGGGACGGAAAAAAAAAAAAAGAAAAAAAAAGAAAAAGGCAAACACTAATACTCCAGCATTTGAAAAGCCTAGTGACCAAAGGGTATACTAGATACCCTACCCAGAATGCACGGATCAGTACTTAGGTTTGGGGATTTTTTAATTTATTTTTTTTTTAGTTGGTTTGGCTCAGTATTATTGAAAAAGTTTGTCTAAAAATTCATGCACTGAGCCAACATTTATCAGGTTTCAATTTCCAGCTGAAGCCACAACCGTTGCTATGAAAACTAATGTGCAATTGTATTCCAGAAAGCAAAGGAAAAGACTGTATTGGAGGGTAATAAATACACATACTGGCACTAAGAGTAAAAATTATATTATACCAACCTGTGTCATAGACATTTTTCTCCTCTTACTATTCGAAAAGAAATGCACAACTCAACTTTATTGTCTGGCCAGAGGGCATTCTATGAATACTTAGAAATGCCTCATCACCCTACCTCAACAGATTACCATCTCTCTTAAAATATGAAGTAGCAGTTTAAAGAGTCACCCTAATGAGGGTCGTTCCAGTGGATTGCCAGCCTAGCTGGACAAAGTCCCAAATCCACGTATTTCTTACGCTAGACCACATGATACACATATGTTGGCTGAAGAAAAAAAAAAAAAAAGCAAGGAATATTTTCACTACAAATTCAAGCCCCACAATTCCTGCACATTACAAAGAATATATGAACAGTTTGCTATGACAGTTCTCTATCTATGGAAAAAAAAAAAGTGTTAAAATAACTGAATTTTGTAAAAATTTATTGAAATACTGATTTTGCTAAACTCTTTCCACCACTCCAAAACAGAGTAAGAATTGGTTTATCTACTTAAAAAAAAAAAAAAAATCATCAAAATTAATTCTCCTATTTATTCACCTCCTATCATCACATAAAAGATCAAGTCAGCATCAGAAGAAAGAGATACGGGTTGCAAGTCAGACTAAATAGGGAGCCCTGACTCCTCCCATTCTTACTATCAAGCTGACAAGAAGCTAGAAGAAAAACACCTGAAGAATGAGATGGTCAGAATAGCACCAGCCATCCAGTCCCAGGAACTGTACATAGAATTTCAACTGAAGGCGGAAGGCTGACATGCTGACAGCATTATTTGAGCCCGTTGTCATACTCTGCATATTCCACCTTTTGTCTAACTTCGATCTGCAGGTTGTCAGCTCCCTACATCATGGACAAAATATTCCATGTGGACCTTTTTTTCCTTATTCACATACACTCTCTGATTTGCAAAATGCTCTGGGAAATTAGATCACCAAACAAGCATCTTCTGCTGTATTAAAGAATGGGAGCTCAACACCATTGCAGCTCCAGAATCTGAAGCTCTTTTAGAAGCAGTGATCCATTCACCCTTCCAGCTGAAGCAAGCTCAACAACAGAAAAAAAAACACCTAGATTAACATATATGCATTCATGTAGCTGATAAAAAAATAACTCAGTCCCTGATGAAGCCATAATTCAGAGGCAGTTTTACACTTCATATGTCCCACTTAAATTAGGACTGTAAAACAAACACTTGGAGCTAGACTTTGAAAGAGCATAGGAGGTGATACACACTTCAGTTCCACGGCTTTTCTTGCAAATCTTAAATAAAATTATTTAATTGAGCTGATTCAATCTAAGGGACACTCAAGAAAGAACTTAAAAACTGCACAAAGTCAGTGAAAGCATGAGAGCTAAGAAATAAATCCGTCAAAGACCAAATAATAAAGTACCAAGGTAAAGGTGGCAAACATGAAAGAAATTATGAGGAAGAAAAACCAGAAGGAAAGCCAAAGCAAATGACAGAAAAAAAACACACACAGCTATTATTTTGTTTATATTACATTTATCTGCTTGGGAACAATTTGTTTTCTTATCCACCCCCCACCCCCAGCTTCTTTACTGAAGATGATGTTTCACAAACACTTTAAATCAAGCAAATCAAATCTGAAAGAGGAAAACTTTTCTCTCAGCAGACTGGTAGTCCCCACTCCCTCCCTTGCTCTCATGCTAGCTCCTGTGGAGATCCGTAGCGTATTTTGACTGTAAATGGAACATAGCAGAAGCATCAGACTTACATCCTCAAAAGCAGGAACAATAGGTTGCTTATAATATTTGCATAACATCTCCAGGTAGCGTATTCTGCTTTCTACAGAATTCCAAAGGGTGCTCACTAAAAATGTACCAAAGTGAGATAATTTGTACACAAGCTAAACCACCTTTCTAAGGAGGCCAGCTGTGGCTTCGAGTCACAGAATAATATGGGTTGGAAAGGACATCTGAAGATCATCTACTCCAATCCCCTTGATAAAGCAGGTCCACCCAGAGCAGGTTGCACAGGAATCTGTCCATGTGGGTTTGGAATGTCTCCAGAGATAGAGACTCCACCACCTCTCTGGGAAGCCTCTTCCAGGGCTCTGCCAGCCTCACAGGAAAGAAGTTCTTCCTCATGTTTAGATGGAGCTTCTTATGTTCCAGTTTGTGCCCATTTCCTCTTGTCCTGTCCCTGGGCACTACTGAAAAAAGACTGGCCCCTTCCTCCTGACACCCACCTTTGAAGTATTTATAGACGTTGATTGAGTCTTCTTCACTGTGGAATATACTGCTGAAGAAAAAAAAATTGCCTTGTACTCTCTCACAAGAACTTCCTCCCAATAGACACTGAGAAAAGCCTACTACAGTCAAATCAAATACTCACAGGGAAACCTGCCATTAGCAGAAATGTTAACAATTTATTTTCAAGCATTTGCAAACAAGCACTGTGTGAGTTACTGTTCACCTTGCTCTTAAGCAAGTGCTTTATGAAGCAATCCTGCTCAGCAGCTTGAGAAATTAGGAGCTTACTGGTGGGTACTAGGTATGTAGCACCAGCCACTTAGTGTCTGCCCACAGCACAGACTTTTACATCTGCCACATCTGAAAGACAGGGAAGAGGAAACACGTTTGCTATCCCCATAGAACAGGCTTCCTACTAATAGTCCTCTTAAACGTTAAGGATGATCAGAACACCAAGGGAACTCGCAGAGAGGTTGTGACATTACCTCTCAGTCTCTCTTTTGTGTCTGGCAACAGTCGCCACAATACAAAAGATCACACCACAAAACTAAATCCTTGCGAACAGCTTGATGGAAAAATGATGACTGAAAGACAGCTTCACAGTTTTGTGATTATTCTTCCATTCATCTCTGTAACAGCTAAACTGCATACATATGGTGGAGTGTCATACATACATTATCACCTCTTACCATCCCTACAATCAAGTGCCTGCCAATTGGTTTTAGTTTCTCTCTGTCTACTTTTCCACTGTTATATTTGGAGAGAAAAAAGGGGAAAAAAAAGGTGACTGACTCAAGTAGAAGGAAAATTATTCTAAATCCTTTAAACAGTTGCTCTGATAAATTGACACAAGTTTAACAACGTATACTTGGCACATTCATCTTGCCACGAATACAAGAACAGTTAAAAAAAAAAAAAAAAAAAAAGGCAAAACCTCCACAATATAAAACACATTCAAAGCAGGGAAATCCTTTACAGTTACAGTACAGACCTCCCTGATGGTAACAAAGGCTGTTACAAAGCCATTCCTAATCACAAGTGTTCAAAACGAAGACTTCATAACCATAAACCCTCCTTTTTAAATCTCCTTTCTAATAGGATAATGACTGAACAGGGAGGCAAATCCAACCTACTCATTCCCCCTCCAAGTTGTACTTTCAGGCCAGGTAAGAGATACAGCAAAGGAGAAAGCCTACCCGACCCAGGCACAATCGGGCAGAGAAATGAACCTGAAAAGACAATAGTACTTTTACTTGCTCCAAGGGTGTGATGCCTTCTAGTCTCCAGGGTTCCCCAAAACCCCATCACTTTCTACAATTTTATTTTTTTTTTTTAAATACAAGGACATATTGCATTTTTGTACCACAGCACAACAAAGAGAGATCTTAAACTTTAAAAACAGGAAGGAAACTGAAAATCAAGCAATAGCAGAGTCACAAATCAGGAGGAAATTTGTACACAGTTGTGAGAAGGATCTGTGAGTCCTGTTGGGTAGTAAATTATCCATGAGCCAGCAATGGGCCATTGTCAACAAGAGGGCAATGAAATCCTGGGCTGCATAGGGAAGACTGGGGCTGGTAGGTGTTACTCTGCACTGGTAAGGCCACAACTGCTATATTGTCTCCAGTTCTGGCCTCCCCGGTTCAAGGGAGACAGAGAACTACTGGAGAGTGTCCAGTGCAGGGCACCGAGAAGGAAAGGCTGAGAGAGCTGAGACTCTTGAGCCTGAAAAAGAGAAGGCTGAGGGGAGACCACCTTCATGCTCACAAGGATCTGAAGGGTGGATTGAAGGAGGATGGAGCCAGACTCTTCTCAGTGGTTCCCAATGACAGGACGAGGGGCAAAAGACACAGGCTGGAACATAGAAGTTTTTTCTCATATTGGAATGGACCTTCCTTTCTGGTGAGGGTGGCAGAGCCCAGGGAGGGTGTGGAATCCCCTTCTCTGGAGACCTTCAAGTCCTGCCTGGCTGCAGTCCTGAGTGATGTGCTCTGCGCAAGCCTGCTTTAGCAGGGGAGTTGGAATGGGTGATCTCTAGAGGTCCCTTCCAACTCTGACAATCTCATGATTCTGTGATTGATGACCTCATCTAAGTCCCAAGCAAATCCTTATCTAAGTATCACAGAATTAGCCATGGTTTTTTTGGCAATACATTAAAAAAAAACAAAACACAAAACCACACAATAACAAAAAACCAGCATGTAATTGGAACAGGAGGGCACTGTATGTTAGTGTGCAGGTGCCAGAGATCCGAGGAAACCTTTTCCCAGTCAGCAGTTAAATCTACAGACATCAGCTTCTCACTCCATCCCATACTGAACCCATTCAGAACATCAAAAGAAGAAAGCCACACATCTTATGCATGAACATGGGAGCTCTGCTCCAGCATGTCATACAGGAGATGATGGTCCAATCCCACTTTGTAGACTGGACACTATGAGAAAGCACAACTGTGAGCCCAAACCTAAAAAAAAAAAGTAAAAATAAAAATTAAAAAAAAAAAAAAGTCAAAGAGACTTTTACTAGGTAGAAAAAACAAAGAGCGGAAGGAAGGGTGGAGCACCATGTTACCCATGATCTGCCACTTGCTGCAGAACACCATTACTGTCAGGAAGTACAAGGCACACAGCAGTGTTTCAGCAACAGTTACACGTTCATGTAGCATAATAAGCTAAATTAGGGTGAAGGTGCATTAAGTTCAATCAAAAAAAAAAATAAAATCACATCTTAGGATAACGTGCAATAGGCTGCACCTGAAAAGCGAGGAAACAGGAATACTTGCTTTTAAGAACACACATGGTCAGATTCTATAACAATGACTACTCAACTGCAGATGCTTTCAGTGAGCACATAAGCCTGCTACAGAATAACAAGGTAAGAATTTTTCCCTATCTCCTCATCAAAATCCACTTGAATAGGAGACCTCTTTTTTCCTGGCATAGGGAGAATATAAGGAAAACTATCAGAATGGTAAGTATAGAAACCAGCTGTCTTTGCCCCCAGTCCCTTTCTTCATTAAAGAAGAAAAATAATAATCCTCAGACTCATAGCAAAGCTCAAAATACAAACTCAAATTAAAAAAAAAGACAAGTGTGTTGTACTGCACAGTGTGTTTCAAACAGATTATTCAAAGAGAAAAAAGAAAGCTAACTAACCCCCACATAGCCTCCCTGGCATGAATAAACTCGGAATCAAGTACACCTCCAGATTGGTCAAACCACAAGCTCAGATGCACTGACTGAATCTTTCAGTACTACACACTTCACATCACATTGATGTTCTAGCCATATTAACCTTTATTTTCTTTACACGGTGAGTTTTTTAAAGTTGCTGCAGTGCTTTTAACAGCTTTATGATATGTGTGTTAATGGATGTTTTCCCAACAGTACACAAGAGAGACTTTCACCAGCAAACTGTCACCACTGTTCTTACTCCTCCTTATCTAGTTACTGGTTATCAGATTAGATCCCTAACATCTACTTACACAGCTTCAGAAAAGAAAGGGGTGAAGGAGGATCAGGGGAGAAAAAACCTTCATTGAAAGCAAACTTGCAGCTCAAACCATTAGAACTTTTTGAAAATTCAAATATATTATGCTTCACTGTGAAATACTCTGCCTAAGTCGCTCAATCAAGCAGGAATGACATGGAAATAATGGGACTAATGAGAAAAATGAATGATCCAAGATTATGTAACTGAAGGATGAACCGGCAGGCGTGCGTAGTGGGTGGGTGTGTGCATTTGGGAGAACAGAGTAGAAAAAGCTAAGAGGAGGAAACCTCGGTCAGATACAGGACTCAGTAGGGCTCTTACTCAATTCCCCCCCCTTCCTTTTCCCAAATGATAAATATTTGAACCAGGGGCAATCAGGCAGCTGAGTGACAAAAGCAAATGGAAAGACCAATTTCTTTAAGAACTACAAAACAACCCTTACCAAAACAGCAGTGTAACTGCTGTATCATGAAAAGCTCACAGGCAACCATGTTTATACTAAAGCGATTCAGACACGCTAAATTTCCTGCCCTATTATTATCGTTGGCATTTGCAATATGTTTGTTGCACATTTTGAGCCTTGGCAGGTTAAGAGGTATTCTTATAAACTTAAAACCAAAAATGTTGCTGATTTGAAATGCACTCACTTATTTTTCAGGACCTCCTGTTAATCACTTTGCACTATTCTCGAGGGAGAACTGAACGGTTGCATTAGTCCTGCAAGAAAAAAAAGAAAAAAAAAAAAAAAAAAGAGACTTTAGAGCTACTGCAAGATCCAATGTTTAAATAGCAATCCATTTTTCAACAATACACTGTTCAGCTGGCTAAACATGCGCATGGATTAAACACAGGAAGCTTAAGAGCAGACTCTGTCANCAAGATAAACTTTGTAAAGACTTCCAGCCAAGAAACTTTTAAAAAAAGTGAACTTTTTGGACCCCCATACCCACCCCTCACTTAACAAGGCTGGACACCAGGGCTTCACAAGGCTGCCCACCCAGCCACCTTCAAGGAGCACATCGTTTCACGGGTATCGAGCACAAACTTGGAAAAAGAGACACAGAGACACACACAGACGCCATCGCCGACGCCATCCCCATCCCACCAGCAGCTCCCCAAGGCCAGGCGGCGGGGGGATGGGGGCGACTGGGCAGCATCCCCTGTGAGCACGCACTTGCTTGGAAGTTGCGGTTC
>VZRU01020705.1:169449-188131 GCA_013398155.1 Pedionomus torquatus
ACTGTGGGCTGAAGATGAGCCAGCAGTGTGCCCAGGAGGCCAAGGAGGCCACCAGCATCCTGGCCCGGATCAGGAACAGCGTGGGGAGGAGGACTAGGGAGGGGATTGTCCTTCTGCTCAGCACTGGTGACGCCTCACCTTGAGGGCTGTGTCCACTTTTGGGGCCCTTCTAACAAAAAAGACATCGAGGGGCTGGAGTGGGTCTAGAGCAGGGCAACAGAGCTGGTGAGGGGTCTGGAGGAGAAGTCTTCTGAGGAGAGGTTAAGGAAGCTGGAGACAGAGGCTAAGGAGAGACCAGTCTCTCCAACTCCCTGAAAGGAGGGTGTAGCTGGGGATGTCGGTCTCTTCTCCCAAGTCACAGGCCATGCAACAAGAGGAAATGGCCTCCAGTTGCACCAGGGGAGGTTCAGATTGGAGAGCAGGAACAATTTTTACACAGAAAGGGTTCTGAAGCCTTGGACTGGGCTGCCCTGGAGGGATTTAAAAGCCAGGTTGACATAGGGCTTAGAGACCTGGTTTACTGATGGTTTTTATCAGAGTTCAGTTGATGGTTGGACTAGATGATCTCAAAGGTCCCTTCCAACCCAGACACTTTTATGAATCTATGATTTGGGGCTTCCTCATTGTCTGTGGAATAACTATGTATTTTTTCTTACTTATTTTCTTCCCAGAGAGCCACCGCTGCTGAGTGGCCTCACAGGCCTCACGTAACGTGGTGGGGAAGCATTAGGGTGAAGCTTGTGCCCATGGAGCATTAGACAGTTGGAGTCATATTTGGATTTTGAACATCAATTTTCTTTCAGAACTTTTGCCCCTGGAATTCATTTCACTTGAAGCTTTATTATATAAATGAGCGTTGAAAGAATGTGCAGGAAGTACCCGTCTGTTCTCTACTTTTTGTTGTCAGTCTCCCTAAAAGAAAAGCAGTCAGGAAGTTGTTTTTTGGTCTTTTTCTTTGCTTTAAAAAAAAAAAAATGGCTTTTAACAGCTGCTTTTTTAAAGCCTTAACAGCCACAGCTACTATATGAACCACACACGGTATGTGACACTGCAAGCCTTCAGATCATATTATCTGACAGAGAGCGAGGTCATTTGTTCCTTCATTTTCGTGTTTTTTTTTACAGTCCTGTTTGTGTCACTTTGGTAAGAACTGATAGTGCAACCACAAAGCCGTGCTGTGATACATCAACTTTTATTGGCTGGTAAAACAGATTTTACTCTGTGGAGACTATCTTCACGGTACATGAAGACCAAAACTTGCAAAAATACTTCCTCTAATCTTGCAAATAATTATGTAGGAGAGTACCTCTATGCAGCTTAATAATTCCCTTTGATTTCCTGTAAAATCACTCTCCTGCAATGCCCAGGTCCTTAGACCACAATTACACTGTTATGCCTCAGCTGACATTTATGAGGCTCATTGCCATGAAAGTACCACAACCGCTTGCTGGGATTTTATACCCAACAGAATTTCTGGGGGCTTTCCAGAAGAGGAAGTGGGACTCGGTTCTCCCCTTAGGCTGTAATGACAGCTGTGTCAGCAACGTGCTAGATCTGAGCAAATAACTTCATGCTCGATCTGAGTAAATACACCGGTGTGAGGCAATAAATGGTACAACTCACCTGAGTCACCTATTACTACAGTTACAGGGTTGGAGCATGGGCTCCCACCAAATGACAGGGGCTGAAAGTGCGCACCCAAAACATGGAAACTCCTTTTCACACATGCAGAAATTGTTCCCTGCCAACTCACATCCAGCACTGTGCAGGTCGGTGTGTGACATGGGTGACAGCAGTGAGAACTGGGGACACCAGGGCAGGAAACATCACAGTTCTGTGTTCTGAACCATCCATGGCAGGAATTCCCTGTAAACGAGCAACACTTCTGTAAAGCTGCTGAGTTTTAGGACCTCCTTAAATAATAAAATCCATGGAGAAGCCTGACTGCACACTGAACTGAAATGCCTTGGTTCCTGGGTTTAGTATAGATTTTAAAACACCTTTTAATATAGCTTTATTAAGGTAGAACTCCACGATTGAAAATGTGAGATGCATATGTAATTATGTAATGTAATTTTTATTATATACGCTGAAAGCATTCATCCAACCATCTCAAGAGTTTCCTAAGGCTATGTGGAATTTATTGAAAGAGAGACAAGATCAGCCCCAAGTCCAGTTTGTGTTTGAATGCTTTCTGTAATACTGAGGTATTTTTTTCTCCTGTATGTGTCACCTGGATTTTGGTGCTTGAAATGAAAGCAAAAATTGTTTACAACTTAGAAAAAGGCATTGTAAATGTAACGTAAGTTGGGCAAGAAAGTTTTCTTTACCTCATTAGATACTATTAGCTCAGGACCAGTTTCCCAGTATGCTTACATGGGGGACTGGCTTCATCTGCGAAGATAAGCATATGTAGGGCAATAGGAAAAGATGTTTGGAAGAATATTAAGAATGAACAATACTTTAAATGCAAAATTTTGCTCACTATGTTTTTATTTTCCCTCTCAGGCTCAGCATTGAAATTCACTGTAATGGATTTCAGCTGTACATTCCCACAATAGCTTAATTTTAAATAGGGCAGGAAAATGTGTCTTTAACAATGCTATTGTTCCACAATTTAGAAGACAATTTGTGAAAAAAAAATTCTGTTAGTTCATGGGGACAAATTTAAGCGCACCATCCTATCGGAATGTTCATGAAAGAGAGCAAACTAGAAATGTGGAGAGCATATTCCAGTGAAACCTTCTGTTTATCCATATCCATGGTATTCCAATTATTGCACCAATAGTAGGATTATTTTTGTTCTCCAAAAGCCCAGGGAACCTTTACTCGGAATATACATGAGCACCAGTTTTATGGCCATTTCCTGATCTATTTAGTAGCAGTCCCTTTTGTGCTACCAAAGCAAGCGTTATCATTACAACCGGTGCTTTTACAACTGATAGTGGAGTTGCTCTCATGCTGTGGGCATAAGTTGTTTGCTAAATAATTCTAGAAAGCCAGAAGAGGGAGCGCAGGAACAGGAAACACCGAGAATTAAACGTTTTAATTTGTGTGGCCATTTCAGCTACAACGTTAAAAAAAAAAAATTATATATATATAAAAAAATAAATAAAAGGAATTTCCAGGAATGACTGTGGCCTGGTTCTGCTGACCAGGATGTTTCAGGATTGTCCAGGAGGTGCTATTGACCTGTTGAAACCAGGCCTGTAGAGATCTCAACTTGACTCTCCCCAACCTGTAGAGAGAACATCAAGGCCATTAATCACTTTTGACAGTGAAAACCATAGATCCTCAGATGATATCCTGACAGATTTTTGAAGAAGTTGAGCTTTGGCGTAGTTTGTCTGGCTAAAACTTTGCTGAGGCAAAGCGTTATCCAAGATAGCCTTTGTTGCATCCCCACTAGTAAAGATGTCTGGATATTGCTGTACTTACAGGTTTTATGAATGGCCTTTAATAATTTCAGTATTTTAATTGTATATAAGTAATTATCTACAGCATCTGTTTTGTAACTGTTAAAGCATACCAGGATGTGGGCTGTGATATCAGAACAAAATACCAGGCAACTATTACTGTATTTGGACTTCATAGAGATCATGGATAACTTTCTCCATATATTGTATTTGAATGAAAACATTTTGTCTGTGCATACTTGCCTGTGTGTGCATATATAGTATATTAGATATTTTTAAATAAGTCCTGAACATCTGACCTTAATTCACCAACAGTGACATCAATTACAATGGACTGTAGCAGAAAATTCAAGCTCATTTTTCTAAGCTTGCGGATCTTTGCTCCCTGGTCCTTAAATTATAGTTGTCAGTTTGCTTTTATAGACTTACATATGTATAAATTTTATATTCATATATACATACATATATTTGTTGAGAGATGATTAAACGAGGTTAATATTGTGTGAAGGTTATGACTCACTTTTAGTATACCTATTCAGACCGTAAATCTCCTGCTGTATATACATTCGCATGTAACATGTGGAGAAGATGATGACCCTTGCAGAATAGCCAGCTTCATGAAAAATCAATCGATCTCATGTAAGGCATGTTTTAATTAACCTACAAACAACCCCATTCTAAAAAGCAGTTTATATCTGTTTATGGACTCATTTCCATCTTACCTGGACATAGAGTTATAATAAAATAAATGATTAAAAGTTAAGTTTATGAAATTACAATACTTAATCTCGCCAGTTATGAAATCCAAGCAGGAAAATGAAGAGGTCAGGAAAGGCTCTCAGAGTTTTCATGCCATCGACCTATTGTGTTTCTACAGAGAAAAACACACTTCCACAAACTTGTTTTTACTGCCATTGTTCGTTTTTCTATGTTTTAGCTTCCTTATGAAAGACCTCCTCAGGAGTTCATGAACAGTAAGGTCTAGAACAGATTGCATATCACAGCCTGCTGCTGTTTGAAGGAGAAAAACTTGGGAAGAGCTAGAGAAGTCCAAAAAACAGTAAACAAACCCCAAACTATTTAATGTGGAAGTTCAGCAAACTCTTAACTTGAGGGGAGCTTCTCTCCTGTTGTGGTGAAAGCAATTAATCACTATAGCTGCCCAATAGTGGTTGTAAGTTGGTCCTGACCAGAAAAGTTTACATTGAACCAGGCATTTTGCTGAGATGCTGGTACAAGCTAAATCTCACTTTTAAATCTTCAATCAGGAATTCAAGGCAACCCTACGATCTGCAGTGTTTAGTGAATGCACTGCTATTTCCCAGCCTTCACATAGGCCCTAGTAAATGTTACTGACTTTGATAAGAAGTTCTGCACATCTGTTTAAATAACAAGGAACCCCAGCAGTTCTCACAATATTCACTCCTGAATCTGTGGCAGAGATTTTTAGAATTTACCAAAAGGAAAGCTTACCACAGAATTGCTACCAATAGTAAGAACAGGTTTCAGCCTCTGTTCCCAGGGCTCAATTTCCTCATGGAAATGTGCAAAAACTGCTCTTTTGGTAGAAACAGCACTGCATCACCCTCAAATAATGAAGGTGTTGCTTGACCTAGGGAATGAGAGTTGATTATCATTCATCTTAGGGTACAGACCATGATGTCGAAGCAGGCACCTTGACAGGAGGAGGTGGCCAACACTGACACAAAACAAGAGAGGGTCCCAGCCCCAGCCAGCTGCTGACTGCGTTATTGCTGGTGGGCTTTGCCCCCCTCACTCTGCTTATCAACAATGACTGTGAAGAGAGTTCAGCAGAGATGACAAAACACCTTGATTTCTTGAGGTAAAGGGAAACTTCAGAGGGAACGGGCACAAACTGGAACATCAGAAGTTCCATCTAAACATGAGGAGGAACTTCTTTCCTGTGAGGGTGGCAGAGCCCTTGAAGAGGCTGCCTAGAGAGGTGGTGAATGTCTCCATCTCTGGAGACATTCAAACCCCTCCTGGACATGTTCCTGTGCAAACTGCTCTGGGTTGGTGGGGGTTTGGACTAGATGGTCAACAGAGATCCCTTCCAACCTCATAGCATACTGTGATTCACACTGAGGTCCAAGTTCAGATGCCTGGCAGAAAGAAGAGACACTAAGAGAAGTCCTTGGAGAAGACACCAGAGGAATCTTAATCACCTTTCCCAGCCACAACAAGAATTGTTTGCTACATGCTATGTTTTCCACCACACAATGACCCTCCCTGTATCTGCCATCAGAATAACAGTTTATGATAAATCCTCCTGCTTCTTTCAGCCACATTCAAGGATCAGTATCTTTTCTACTCATTTTAGCCTACGTTTTGTTTGCCTCCTCTTGAAAGGATGGAGTTGGGCAGTCAGGGAACTGTGACTTCTCAGCTTTGATTCAACTGTGAGCCCTTAATCCACTGTACAACTGAGGGTGAACTGTAACTGTTTGGCAATTCATTTCCTACGTTCTTTCTTTCCTTTCCTTTTGTTCTGCTGTTGCATATTTTTTTTGTCTTGTTTTGTTTACTTGTCTGGTTTTTGAACCTTGTCAGTTTAAACTGTAAAATTCTCCAGGAGAATTTTTTTGCCTCTGTATATTTGTAGGTAATTAATATAGTTGAGCTCCAATTTGGTTTGGGGTCTCTTGATAACAACTATAGCACAGTTATTATTAACAATCCTAGTGTGAAGAAACTTCTTTACCCAGACTGCTAACCTTTTTGATATGTAGGTAATAACATTACTGGCCGGTGCACAAACCATACAAAACCTAAACAAGAAAAGCCCCAAAACATAGGGGCTGCTCACTCCTTCAACAGGCTTCAAACCTTCTTTAACATTCACCCATTCTCTAGTCACCTTGTGTTCTATACAGATTAATATTTCACAGAATCACAGAATGATATGAGGCTGGAAGGGACCTCTGGAGATTACCTAGTCTGATCCACTGGTCAGAGCAGGTCCACCCAGAACAGGTTGCATGGGAATGTGGCCAGGCACATTCGGAATGTCTCCAGAGACGGAGACTCCACCATCTCTCTGGGCAGCCTGTGCCAGGGCTCTGCCACCCTCACAGGAAAGAAGTTCCTCCTCATGTTTAGATGGAACTTCTTATGTTCCAGTTTAAGCCCATTCCCTCTTGTCTGGGCACCTCTGAAAAAAGACTGACCCCATCCACCTGACACCTACCCTTTAAGTATTTAGAGGTGTTGATCAGATCCTCTCCTCAGCTTTCTCTTCTCCAGACTAAAAAGGTCCAAGTTCCTCAGCCTTTCCTCATCAGAGGGATGCTCCAGGCCGCTCACCATCTTTGTAGCCCTCTGCTGTACCCTCTCCAGCAGTTCCCTGTCCTTCTTGAAATGGGGAGCCCAGAACTGGACCCAGCGCTCCAAATGGGGCTTCACCCATATTTGATAAAAGTGGACTATTTTATCAGTTTAACAGATGTGGTGTTTGTGCAGTTGAGGTTTGAAGCCATTTCACATACTACTACAGACTGCTTCCATCCTTTCTGGCCAGCAGTGGCGTTACTTGCAGTGTAATACGCTATGGAGGCTTCAGCTAGGAAGAAAGCTAAACACTGTCCAAACACACACTAAATGCTATCCTTTCTCCAAAAATCAGTAAATGCCATCCTTGTAGAGAAAACAAGCAGGTACAGAGAAAGTCATAGGAGTAGCGCAGTGTCTGTCACCAGCAACAGCACAGAACAATTCTCCACCCATGAAGGTCAAATCCTCCTGTCCCAAATAGCAGCACAGGGAGTGCTGCAGCACTTGCAAACCCTGCAGAGGACTTACAAGTCTTCTATATGTCTTCTGACGTATTTGTGACTTCCGTGCTGGAAATAACAGACTGTTCTGTCTGTCATCCATTTTAATCCTTTCATAATATTAATCGATCAACACTAACTGCTGGCAGCAAAGCAGCAATAAAGAGTATAAGCGCAGTGCTGGGAGATGTGCTGGATGCCCATTTTCATAATGAGTTAATTACCTTCAAATGCTTCACTGAATGAATCCATGTGAGCAAGCAGCCCACCAGCAGTGGCAGAAGTGGCACAAATGCATTTGTAAATGTATTTTGGCATTTACACTTGGCCTTTGCACTTCTGCATTTGTCATTCTATTATTATGGAAAGTCACTTCGCTTATTAAATATTTTGCCCTTCTTTCTCATTTTATTTTGCAGATTTCTTGAGGAGTGTAATACTCATGGCTGAAAGCCACTGCCCATGCCAAAAAAATTTCATGATGCTTCAGAGCTGGTTATGAAGAACTCTTCAAAACATCCTAACTTTTGAACAGGCATTCCTTAGATACAGGGTATCCTAAATAACATTAATTTAGAATAAACACACACAAAAATTAGGCCGCAGTTTTTAAGGTGACCCACATTGATTTACCTTCAGAAAACTTAAAGGCCTTAAGTACTATGTAAAAAGGCCTTAAATACTACATAGTCACTGTTGGACTGTGTATTGATTTAGGGGAACTCTGAAAAGCTGAGGCAAAGTTCTTGTAGATAACATCCTGTACTATTACAACCCCACCTGGAGTACTGTGTCCAGCTCTGGAGTCCTCAACAGAGAAAGGACATGGACCTGGTGGAATAGGTCCAGCAGAGGGCCACAAAGGTGCTCGGAGGGCTGGAGCACCTCTCCTATGAACACAGGCTGAGAGAGCTGGAGCTGCTCAGCCCAGAGAAGAGAAGTCTCCGGGGAGACCTTCTAGCAACCTTCCAGTATCTGAAAAGGGCTATTGGAGAGCTGGAGAGGGACTCTTTGTCAGGGAGCGTAGTGATAGGACAAGGGGGAATGGTTTTAAACTAGAAGAGGGGAGATTTAGATTAGATATTAGGAAGAAATTCTTTGGTGTGAGGGTGGTGAGGCACTGGAATGGGTTGCCCAGAAAAGTTGTCATCCATCCAGTTGTCACCCTATCCCTGGAGGGGTTCAGGTCCAGGCTGGATGGGCTTGTGAGCAACATTCTGTAGTGGGAAGTGTCCCTGCCATGGCAGGGTGTTTGGAACTCAATGATTCTGAAGGTCCTTTCCAACTCTAACCTTTCTATGATTCTATGAACCCAATGGAGGTGATTAACCATTCTCATATCACCATGTTTTAATATGTTTCTCTTGCATACTTACCTCACCCATTTTTCATGGCTCCTCCTGGTTTTTCCCTTTTGCCATCCTCTTTATATTCAATAGTTCAAAGTACTGTCTGCTTTATGTCAAGGCCTTGAAGTTATAGCCTTCATATATATTTTGCACTGCTCCCATACTGCAGTCACTGCATCCCATTTCTCCGACTTACCACTTCTGAACACCTCTCACCTCTTGTCAGTGATCCTTTCCCTCCTGCCTTTCCTGTTTTAAGTAGGGTCAGCCTCTGGCAAGGCTTCAGGGCAGGTTGCCTTCCCAGGTGACAGTGCTAAGGGAGGAGAGGAAGACAAGCGTTGGGTAGGGCTCATTCAGTCATACTGGAGTAGACTATGACGCAGACCATGGGTTTTGGCATTTAGAGATAAACTGCAAACCCATATTCACAATAACTCATAAGCTGCCAGAGCTCATAACCTCTGGTGAAGGGGCAAGGCAGATGGCTGGAGGCTGCAGCCCCTGAAATGCCCTAGTCTGAACCTGCAGAGTTTGAATCCAAGGTTTTCATTCAGAGGAACCATCTACCATCACCCTGTGAATGTCCTCAGTTCAGTTCCCTGCGTTGGAAGTTAGATACAGGAGAGTGATTTATTTACTGAAATGTGAAGTTCTGAGTCAACAGAAACTTCCCATGTATTCGTATTAAGCTTGATAAATGCTTTAGGTCAAAAAATTATTTCTTTTTTTAAAAAGTGGAAGTTTTTAATTTGGCGTTTCTAAATGACAAAACAGAGCAAAGCCTTTCAAGACTTAAGCTACCTAACTTTCTTGTTCTTTAAAACAATGCAGAAAATTAAATAAGACATTTTAGTCAGCACTAAATTGAAAAAAAAAAAAAAAAACAAAAACAAAAAACAAAAAACAAACAAACCAAAAACCCAAGCCATCCCAAAGCAACAACAACCAAAAAAGAGTGGTAGCAGAAAATCATTTTGGTTAAAAATAAAACATTTTTTTAGATCAACTCAAAAACATTCAGAGCACATGAAATATTTTTCAGTTCATCCAAAAAGTCAATGGACACTATTTTTGAAGGCCTAGTTCACACCCCTTTTAATGGCTTTATATTCAAAGGACTGAACACCAGCAGCTCCTATTCAAATTGGACATTCAGTAAGTCAGTAGGAGCATCTAGATGGGCACCAGTTGTGAGAAAAAAAATAATTAAGCTTTTAATTTGTCACAAGTGCATAAATAGGGATAGAAGTGCTCAACTTTACACACACACCCCTTGAAAACATTGACTACTACAAAAGAATTGCAATTCTGCCTCTCAGGGAGCCTAAATTCCTGCCCCAGGATACAAGATGCCCCTGCTGACTTCCCAATCTAACTTGGGGGAAAAACAGTCCTCTTATGTCCAGAGGACTAATTAGTCAATGCCTGTAAAGCTCTCTGAAAGTGAAAAGTGTGTCTATGCTCTACTGTGACAGATGGTTATGATTTAATTTTAAAGGTTTTCTTTAAAAAGGCTGTTTTGTGGAAGCACTTACTCCCTTCACTGTCCGCTAGTGCAGATGATTCATTCTGAAGTGGTGTACAGATGGAGGCACATGGTGGAAAAAACCTCTGCTCTGGCTGCAAGCCTTCAAAGAGAATAAACTTTAATATTGATTGACTTTATGGACCAGAGCTCCCCACTGTCTTGCGGCAGTGTAAAATATTATAAAACACTGCCAATTCTGCTTTCTCTTCTCCTTCCTGTCTGTGATAGTATCACAGAATATCTTCCCCAAAAGTAAATGAAGTGCAAGAGCCCTAGAGAAATGAATGGTCTATGTGTCGCCGAAAGTAGCACACTCTACCATGTTCCCACACCTCTCCTCATGCCCTGTTGTGATTAGCCTCTTGCACAGATCCTCAAACATATGTTTGCTCTGTCATCCTGTGGAATATTCCACCATACTACACAAAGCAAGCTGTCAAAGAAATAATGACTAATCATTTATGATAAAATCAGCACTTGCAATCCTCTGCTGCAAAATCTGTGGGGTTTAAAAACAGCAAGAAAACAGCTCTCAAGCTTTTCTTAATTGGCTTATCAATTCTGATCCATTCCTCAGGAAACAGTCTCATGCTTATATACCATGTGTGATTTCTGAAAGAATGTGGAGAGAGAGAATACAATATACAGGGACAGGAGTTAGTAGGCTGAACTTGCTAACTGTATCAAGCCTGCCCACCAGAACTACTCAAAGGGACAACATTGTAGAGTCCAGATTACCCCTACAGACATGAGTACAGTACACTCATCAATAAAGAGTAAGATAAACCTTGTAAAGGAAGCGATGAAGATGTTTCCTACCAGCAGAGCTAAACCTTTTTTTTTTCCTGAAGCTCATAAATAAGATAACTTGCCCTCCTCCTCAAACATGTTTTCAATGGTGCTGTTTCCTGGGAAATTTCCTCCCTCCCAGATTTTTAAGTTGGCTAAGTTACAGACAGCTTGATCATTCTAGACATCAATTGGGGTTTTTTGGTTTGGTTTTCTTGCCCTCTCCCCCACAGGTTTTATCCTTATGCATGGTAAGTATACAGATGTTGTGAACAGCTCTCAGTCGTTTCCATGCTGTTGGGTTAGATGCTATCCTTGGCACATTGCAGGTGACAGCTGACTTGATGGGAGTGTTATCTTGACTCCTTTTTTATTTCCTTCGCTTTCCATGGGGAAATGGTATCTAAAGAGCTGGCACGAAGTGTAGCAGAGAAAGAATCATAGAATTGCTTAGGTCAGAAGGGACCTTTCAGATTATCTCGTCCAACCATCAACCTATCTCTGATAAAAACCATCACTAACCCATGTCTCTAAGCACTATGTCAACCTGGCTTTTAAATCCCTCCAGGGATGGTGCCTCAACCCCTTCCCTGGGCAGCACAGTCTGAGGGTTCAGAACCCCTTTCATGTCAACATTTTTCCTAATCTCCAATCTGAACCTGCCCTGGCACAAATTGAGGCTGCTTCCTCTTGTCCCATCGCCTGTGACTTGGGAGAAGAGACAGACACCCCACCCACCCCTGCCCTGGCTACACCCTCCTTTCAGGAAGTTGGAGAGAGCGAGGTCTCTCCTCAGCCTCCTCTCCTCCAGGCTGAACACCTCCAGCTCCCTCAGTCTCTTCTCAGAAGACTTGTCTACCAGATCCCTCACCATCTCTGTTGCCCTTCTCTGGGCCCACTCCAGCCTCTCAATGTCTTTTTTTGTGCAAAGGGGCCCAAAATGACACAGCCCCCTAGGTGGGGCCTCACCAGTGCCCAGGACAGGGGGACAGTACCCTCCCCACGCTTTTCCTGATCCAGGCCAGGATGCTGGTGGCCTTCTTGGCCACCTGGGCACACTGCTGGCTCACATTTAGCCCACAGTCCACCAACACCCCCAGGCCCTTTTCTGCCAGGCAACTCCAGCCGCTCTGCCCCAAGCCTGTAGCACTGCAGGGGCTTGGTGTGACTCCAGGGCAGGACCTGGCTCTAGGCCTTGTTGAATTTCTTCCTGTTGGTCTCAACCCATCCATCCATCTAGCCTGTCCAGATCTCTCTGCAAACCCTTTCTACCCTCAAGCAGGTTGACGCGCCCAGCTAACTTGGTGTCATCTCAAATGATGGATGAGGAGCTTTCTGTAAGAAGCATGAAGTAAGCAACCCTACAATGTCAGGTCACCTCTTTGGAGAGGCAGTTGGTCTCAGTGCTACTGTGGAAATTCCCTGCTTTGCTTCTGCTAGAAGGTTCTTCTGCTTCTTCTGACTTCTGCATTCCTTTCTGATGAACGCTTATCATCCTTCTCAGTAGCAGGCAGGACTTGCTATATCTCATGAAGGAAGTTTCTCAGGTGGTAGTCCACACAGTTCAGTATCAGGCTACTGTACAGGCATGGGAGCTGAAGTCCTAGCCTGAGACACAGTTCTCTAGACTGATAATTTTTATGTGGCTGAATTTTCCCCCGTACTTACCCATTTCCCTGTTGTTCCGAGTGAGAAGCCAGGCAGTTATTTGTTTGAAAAAACTACTGACCATCAAAAGAAACCTAACTTGCTTGGCTGTGATTTAACTGAATCTGAGCTATCTCATACAGTCTCTGACCATATCTTATTTGTCCTGATGCTGGTTTTATCATCTGAGTCTTGCTGTTACTCTTAGTCTTAGCTCTGATTTCATGCTGTGTCCTGTATCATTAGTCAAATATTTCAGACCTTGTAGCTTGTTTTTCCTCATTAAAAAGAGATATTAAAGTGGAATCCAGTATCTTTGATAAGGACTCATCAGTTTACAGAGAATCGTTTATCTATACTTATTCCAAACATTTTCTCTGCACCTTTTTCTCAGTACATGTTCCAACTATGTTGCTTGTACTTTTCTACCACTACTTCTCTGAGGTGTCCTGCTTTTCATACACTTACCTCTCCCCCAGTGAATGCCTCAATGCCATTTTCTCCTCCCACTTTTACCCCTGCACATGGAAGAGATGGATGAAGTGCAGTCAGCTTGTTGAAAGATGCAACAAGTCTAAAATAGTGCAACTAAATAGTGCAACAATATTTAGTGCCCACTAGTTATGGCTTACCTGTCCTCTTGTTGTTTCTCAGTATTTTAAAGATCCATTTCATCACTGAGATTATTTAAACACCTTTCTTCTCTGCTGTGGGTTTCTCCATGGCATTGCCTGAGAAGGACAAAGGACAACTTCCAAAGGAGCATTGTGGTCTCCTAATGGATGAAATCAATTCTGCTGTGGGAGTCTCCTGAAACAGATGAATTTCATTCTTTTGCAGCAGATTGACCCACTGCCTTGGTGATGTTATTCCTAGTTGTGTCAGTGGCAGTTTTCCCTTTTGTTCATGCACACATCCCTAAATATCCTTCCTCTTGCTATTTTGTTCTTCATGTTTACCTAAACCATTTATCTTGCTGCTTTACCAGCCATCTTTGCCATCTTACTGTCTTCCCTTTTAGCCAAGGACTCTTACTAGTTTTGTGCTTTTAGAATGATAGTGAGGGGGCTTATTTCATCTCAGAAAGGCAGCAGCTCTGTTGCCCCTTTCCCCTCCATGTTTTGCCACCTATCTTGTCATCAAAGTGTGGCAAGAGCTGGGCAATTTTATTTTTAGCTTTTCCCTCCCATGATTTGCTGCCATCCCATTCCATCCACTCATGGATTCTGGCACTCATCATAGCAAGATGCAGACATCACTACGCAAAATCCAACTGAACCTCTCTCTCCCCAGTATGTCTTTTAAACCCACCAAAAAGGACCACATCTATACCTCCCAGCACCAGCAGACCATCCTAAAGACCAATCCTGAGTTCAGTGCATTCAAAATAGTCCTTTTCTAAGCTGTCACTAAAGCCCATTATAGAACTACCCTGGGGGGCTGGTGTCTTCTCCTAAGTCACAGGCGATGGGACAAGAGGAAATGGACTCCAGTTGCACCAGGGGAGGTTCAGATTGGAGGTTAGGACAAATGTTTCCACGGAAAGGGTTGTGAAGCCTTGGAATGGGCTGCCCAGGGCAGTGGTTGAAGCACCATCCCTGGAGAGATTTAAAAGCCAGGTTGACATAATGCTTAGAGACATGGTTTTTTATCAGTTAGGTTGATTTTTGGACTCGATCTGAAAGGTGTCTTCTAACCTGGGAACAATTCTATGATTCTGTAAGTTGCTGAAGCACCTTAAAAATATTTTTTTTAAGGTTGGCTTTCTAGCTTTTCTCACTTTCTATAATCACAGTATCAAAACGAGGAGCATACAACATATATTAAAAATACAGGCATCTCAAGAGAGGTGGGAAGAAAGTGTTCACATTGGTTTGTATCATGCAGTTGGATATACCATGTGCTGCAGATCTCTGGTGAACCTGAATGATGCCAGCTGTGCTGTAATTAACACAGAGAGCCTGGCATGGAGAAGGCAGTCACTTGTTCTTGGAAATCACTGAGGGGTTATTTCCCCCTCTCCAGAGATGGACTAAGCAAACAGTCACTGAACTTTTGTTCTTCTTTGAAGTACCATTGTTAGTGTGCTTTTCTCCAGGTTTTTCACTCATTGCAAGTTGGACCTTCATAAATAAAAAGAGCGACTCTGAAGGCTCTCTGTGAAATATGAAGGTATTGAAAGATCTATTCTCTTCTCTAAAGAATTTACAAATAAAACCATTGGGATTCATTATTTTTTTCAGCCCCTGATGATAAGACTGAAAATAGGAATGACTATTGCTTGATGGAAAACACTATGGGGAAGGGGTTTTTGAGGGTGCAGACAGGGTGCTGTTGAAGGAGTACTAAAAATAGATTACAGAATGGATCAGGTGTGAATGAGGATAATAATTATTTGCTGTAATTAGTTGCATCCCAAGATGAGGGGGCTGGATGCTGGAGTGATGTGGCTTAGCAGACACCCATTAAAATCAAGAGGCCTCAACTGATTTTTTCCAGCTGAGGTTCTGGTCCTCGGCTGCCTGCTGCAACCATGGACCTTACCCATACCTGTCTGATGTGGGATGCTGTACATGCTTGCAAAAAATCCAGAATACGAGTACACTTCCACAGGATCAGAGAAACTGTATTATTCCCAGCCAATCCTAATGATTGAACCATCTCTGGGATCTTTTCTTAGTATGAAAGAATTATGGAGCACATTATTGAGCTAAACCACATAATATGTAACCAAAAGTATCGCATTTCTGCAGCAGTTCATTTCTGGAATTTCAGAGAGCAGTGTGTTTTCTCAAACCCACTGTCCTCTCAGTACCTGCACAGTTATATTAGCTCTACAGTTAGTAATTTCTCTCATATGGTTTGTTCGCAAGAGCCTTTTAGTACATTTTCCCAGGGTGATGAGCAGTTCAGAACTAGTCCCTTTTGAGGTGTTGCATGTAGTCATCCCTTTGTGCGAGACAGAAAGGAGACCTTAAATGAAAGAATGCTTTTGAGGAGACTTCTGGAAAAGGCAGGGGAAAAAAATAATTTAAAAAATCAGGATCTGAAAGCAGGGGGACCTAAAACCCAGAAGCGACTATATCGTTTTAGCAAGGATACTGGGGACAAAAGAGCCTATGCAAGCTTGATTTATTCTTCAAAGCAAATCACATAAAAAAAAACCCAAACATTTGATAAGCACCACACGATTCATCAAGAAGGATTCACACTGTGTGTCTGCTTACCCAGGGATATGAAGTAGCTTCAATACCTTTTCACCTCTGTCTTGGGTTGAGAGGCCCAGGACTAACTTTCCCTCTGATGCTGGGAAAATTGCACTTTTGGAGGATTTTAGTGTCTGAATTCATGAAAATATTTACTTTATGGCCAGCCAGGCTCTGTGAGATTCAAGGTCTCAGTGTTTTCAAGCCTTGCCAGGTGCAGGAATGAGGAGGAGCAAGGCCTGGGCATTTGACCCAAGCTGGCCAACAGGATTATTTCATACCACGGATGTCACATTTAATATAAATTAGAAAATTTTGCTCCCTTTATGGTGGCGAAACCGACAACTCCTTGCAACTCCTTGTCCCGCTGCCAGACCCCTGAGGCCTCCCTTTTCTTCCCGAAGCCATTGCACTCGCAGTGCGCAACATTTACTGTCCACTGGTGGGAGTGCACAGCTGCCTGCTGATAGAGTTGGCTGAGTATACTTCTTGTAAATCTCATATCAGTGTCGGGATTAATACTGGTTCTTTATTATTATTGTTAGTTATTTAATCTTATTCTATTAAATCTATTTACATTTCAACCCTCATGTTTCTGTGTGTTCCCCAATTCCCCTTTCCAGGGTGGGGAGGGGTCATCGGGTGACAGGATAATTGTCTACATGATAATAAATTGTTATGGGTTTTTTCAAACCATAACAACATTACATTCAAGGCAGCTGTTCCCGCACTCTTGTTACATTCAGTGTAAATTCAGAGCCATCTCACAATTGACTCAATCTCTCCTAATTATGCTTGTCACAGATGGGTGCTACTGAAAGCAATTAGTAATTAATTTACGGAAGATCAGGAATAGTGGAAAAATATTATTCATTCAATTAAGAGGACTGGTTTTGCTGGCTGTGGAAGCACAACTACTTATTAAGCAATAGGAAGGGATTTATTTCTTTTTTTTTTCTTTTCCCTATTTATCTCCTTAAGTAAGAACATAACCCACAAATGGGATCTACACTCAGCTTTTTCACTAGCTAGAGGGCACAAGAATCACTTGGAAAGGCAAATTTAATCTTCCCCTGAAGTTTCCTTTTTTCTCTCTGGAGAATAAGAGGTGATGCTGTTGAAATGTGGATGAGAGCACACAGGCTCCAACCAACCCAACAGGAATCCTATATCAGCAGGGCCAGAATTTTCATCTTAATGAAAATGCATTTTTATTTAATAATCTCAACAACAATTTGGTAATGTTGTTTGGAGACCCAAATTTTTAAAAGCTTCATGTAATTTTGAATGTCTGGCTGGAGAAACCTCCAAGTGCCAATCAGGGATCTTGACAATGGGCCAGCCCTTTACAATAGCTCAGTTGGGGGCTGCTGCTTGGACCGAACTTAATGCAGCTGTATTTTGCGTCTTACAGACAAGAACAAAGCAGAAAACAATGGGCTGGATTTGGTACCAATTTGCTCTCGTGTAAATCCAGAACTGCTCTACTGGAAAGAGGCAGGAGTGGTATTTTTCTGGATATCTCTTGTCTTCAAGAAGGAACAGAATTGGGTCTGGTGTCACTACACTTCTCATATGAGCTGTGGTGAATTTACGATTACTGGAATTTTGTCTTTTTTTAATGCTTAGATGAGTGCTTAGTGCAGTACAGTATGCTGGATTGTACAACAAGAATCCTGCTCTGAGAATTTTCTTATTTTGTTCCAGCAAAATACGATGTCCCTGGGCAACTCATGTTTTCATACTCATCTTTCACTACAGAATCAGCATGATCATAAACCTGTTGGAATAATAAGTTTCTGGCTGCTGACCAGGATGTTTATTTCCAACAATAGTTAGGGGAAATTCACTCTGAAACTAAGTTCCAGAGCTATCTACTATCTACTATCCATTCTGCCCTCCTCAACTTATTTTACTTTAAAATTTTTAAGTCTGTTTATTTGTTTTTTCAAATGAACAACCAAGAACACATAAACTAACAAAGGATAAAATCATCAATCATCTTGAGAAACAGAACAGAAAAAAAAATACACCTTTCTAATATCTATTTTCAGATCTCACTTGGGGAAATATGAAATTCTATATCACTTATTTGATCCTGAAGGGACAGTATGGTATCTCTTATCTAAACAAAAATCTACAGACAAATAAATAGCAGGTTTCGTATCATGCAGAGCTAATAGGCTGGAAGACACTAATCCATAGTTCTGCCTAAAATACCACAGTGTCCTGGTTTCTCGGAGGGACAGGGCTAATTCTCCCCTGGCTCTAGCAGGGCCCAGGTATTCCACCCGAAGTAAGCCAAGCCCAGGGGATAGCTGGAAGCTGGCCGGGAAGGGGAGGGGAAACTGGAAGTGAAGATCTGTGACAGGTCCAAGGCTGTGGTCGGTATCACAGTCGCGTTTGTATCCTTCTCCATCTGTTTTACTGTTACTGTTTTTCCCTGTTCTACCTTGTTGTCCTGTTAAACAGTTTTTGTCCCAACCCACGAGTGTTGCCTTTTACTTCCAATCTCTCTAACACCGCCGTAAGGTGTTAGCCAACCGGGCTGCCACATGGTTCTTTGTTGCCGTCTGAGGCTAAACCACAACAGTCCTTTTTGGCACCCAACGTGTGGCACTTGGAGGCTTAAGGTAATAATGACAAAATCCAACCAGGGCTTGCTAAATGAATTTGCCGTGTGCTTTTGTTGTATCAGTGGAATAGGCACTGGTCACCATGTTGCTTGCTTTGTTCTCCTGGCTCTGCTGTGCAAATTCCCATATGCTTTATGTACTCCCTGTGATGTTGTTTATTTCCTCTGGGAGGGAGATCAGGACTCTAATTTTGCTACCCTGTGTAATATCAACGTATGATACGATGACATCTCTGGTCAGAAGGTTATTGGGGAGTGTTTATGCCGTATTATTGTCCTGCCCATATCCCTGCCTTCCCCAGCTCTCCTACCTTTTCTTTC